>BQNB010085773.1:0-28375 GCA_026074375.1 Tanacetum coccineum
TTTCGAAGTTAATACTATTTTTGGGATCGCCGGTCGCTTCTAAAAATGGCAAGTCTAAAAATGGAAACTTTTGTATATACGACTATAACGACGGGGATATAGTTAAGTAGTTAGGCATTGGTGTATTGGCGATTGACGGAAAAAGGGGAAATATCTTCATTATTGAAATATTTGAATACCCGGACTTTCTAAAAACGGAAACTTTCTAAATATAGTAACTTTATAAGAATAGAAACTTTTTGGAAAAGTAACGTAGCTTAACTGTGAGTGGGATTGCATTACTAAGAACGCTTTAATAAGTAAATTTAGGGCTCACATGTGGATTCTATAAGTACCTCTTCTATAAGTATTCCTTCTATAGGTAGTTCTCCTATGCGTAATAAACTACAGTCGATTCTTTTTATCGTATTCTTCCACTTTTGGGGAATTGTTGTCAAGTGAATGAAGGGTTCATCTTTGTTGTTGTTTCATCGTCGTGTTTCGTAGTTCCTGGCTCGTTAACACCTCATTCTTTTCCTCGTTACCTCTTATGATTTTAAAGAATCATGCCGCTAAGGAGACTCCTTCTTCTCAACGTAACATTGTTTTGATATAGGATGATTTATAATTTTAAATCACCTTATTGAAATGGATTGGGACACCACTTCATTTGAATAAGGAAGTTATAAATTGCCGAACCATGAGTTTATAATTCCTTACTTACATAGAATGGGACGCCTCTTTATGTAAGTGACGAATTATAAGTGAGTGGACTTATGTGTATCCGTCATGGCGTGCGTCTCTTTTAACAAGTAATTCGTCCGTACGAATCAATAATCGCCTTTATTCTTCTAATCGCTATCTTTTGTACAAACGGCTATTTGAACTTCTTTTGACTCGTAATGTGTTATATGGATTTCTTTTCGAATATGTACCGACCGTTGCAACCATATGGAGATAAGGTGAATAGATCTCTGGGACGGAGATCCCCTAAGGTGGGAAGACTGTAACATCCCGAGATTTTGACCAACATTTATCCCGGGCCGTGATTTGATCTCAATCCGCATCACGAAATGTTATCGTCTTCTTCTTTGTCGTTTTTGCCATTTTGGCAAAAATCATCGTTTTTGGCTATGTTGCAAGCCGTGCTTAGGATTTATATCCGTTTAGGCATTCTAAGAATTTAAAATTCTATATTATGTTCTGAGATTTTGATTATTTTATTCATGTGCTCCCCGATTAATTCCGTGTCTTAGCCGAATCCGTGTCAAAATAAAACGTTTTCTTTTAAAACCGCACCTTTTCTTATTAAATCGATATTGGGCCTAACTAGTTACTATATAATACAAGTAATGGACTCAACAAATCCCACAAGGAAAAGCCCAAAACATTCCCTCCTCTTTTCTTTTACTAACCGGCCCAAACACCTCCTCCTTCAAACATACGACCCAAACCAAATCTCACACTCAAATACAGATTTCTTATGAACACAGTAACATCAAACTCTCTTCTCCCTTCTCCTCTCTACACCCACAACATCACCATCACCACCATGGATCCACCATCAAAATCTTTTCTATTACAACAAAACACTTCTACATTCATCCTACAATAATTCTAAACACAAAAATCAAACATGTAACAAGATTTATTAAAGATCTTGATTTTCTTGATCTCATGAGTTTTTAATCAATATCAACCTAAAAGAAGTACATACAAGTGATTTTATAAAGATTTGGGTCATTAAATGTTTTGGGACTGATAATTTGAGTGAGTATGTTGTTCGGCTAAGATTCAAGAACAGAGGAGGTTCTTATTTGATGTTTGATCTTGCTCATATGTGCTATTGTGAGTAATCTAAAACTATTCTTGATGTTATTTTCCTATGATTATATTTTATTTTCATTACATGTTATAGAATCCATATGATTATGTAATAAAAAATATTTTTGGATGAATTAGAATTGGGATTAGGTTGTTAATTAGGAATGGTTGCAATTGATGGATTAGAAATTGATTAAGATACTGAAAATAAGGTGTTAGGATCATATAAAATCTAATTTGGGATAAAGGGTTAGCATAAGGGTGCGTTTGGTTGAGTTGATTGTTGTAAATTTAGAATGAAAAAACTGGCAGATTTTTGGGTTACTTTGTAAGTGTCATAACTCAATCATTCGAATAGCTTTGATTGATTTTCTTGAGCCTAAATTGTAGTTCAGAGAGTCTACTTTCCAACACAAGTGGTTTCATGAGCTATAAGTGAGTGGAAGTCAGTCAAAACAATTTTACAAGATTGGTTGTCGAATCTGAGTTTCATGGACAGAATCTGTGTTGTGTTTGTGAGGTTAAGAACCATGTCTAAACATCTTTTTAATTGTTGGATTTTCTACTGTAGGAATTTCATGATATATTTGATCTTCTAGAATTTTTCTAGAATTTATTGAATGGTTTAAAGGGGTCTGGTCAAGACAAACGTTGGGTGGTTTGAGCAGGTCATTTTCGGGATACTTTGGGTTGTCGAATTTTTGAGAAATGGTTAGACTTGTCAAGAATTTTTGGAAAACATACAGTAGGTCTAGGACATATAGAGGTTGTTGGAAATGGAATATGAAAGTCCAATAAGGTCATTTGGTATTTTATTAGTGGTCGTTAACTGACTATGAAAATCGGTCAAAATCATAAAACTTGAATAAAGGGATAAAAGGGTTATGTGCTTAGTTAAGGCACGTGAAGTATAAATAGAAAGTCAGAAACATTATATAGGCATTAGTATCCAACAATTGAAAGGGGGACTTGACATTAGGATCCCTAAAGATGTTTAAACGTAATTTGGGATTAAAGAGTATTTTTAGACAACATTTACATTCGGGATTTCTAAGCTTTCTAAAAATAGAAACTTTCTAAAAATACTAACTTTTCGTCTATGGGTCGTAACTTAATTCAAAGTCATACATATGAATTCTATTACATTATTTTGCATTCTATTACCTTCTATATTCTTTTATAAACGACTTATGCGTCGTTTCGCTGTATATTTCCTTTCTCCTAAAGCGTGTCACTATTCTAGGTCGCGGTTGAGATTCTTATCTTCGTTTCGCTCATAGCTAATACTCTTGCTTGTTGATCATTATTTTGCATCGTTGCTAAGGTGAGTTCATAGCCTCGCATTTAAATCTTTTGAATGTTTTATAAACCCGCGAGGGGGATACATGCTTGTTTATACAAATCAAACACAAGTGATTTTAATATGTGATATGATTCCATTTATGTGAGTTATTTTACCTGTATCATGTACTGTTAATTACCAAAGAGGTAAACGCTTAATGCAATTAATAGATCTATTGGGTTTGACAACCCTATCAAGGGTCTGAATCCTGAATTGAATAGAGAATACCCTCTAATGGACATTTTGTATTAAGACAAGGGGTGTGTGGTATCTACCCGGGCAATACTTATCTTTAGATGATAAAAGTGTTAAGGTTCGATGCATGAGCTCTTAGCAAGTGGAATATGATATAACTTGCCTGCTAGCAAGTTGGATTTTTATGAACTATACTTGTGTTTAAAATGCTTAATTATAAACTCTATGAATTCACTCAACTTTTGTTGACGTTTTAAGCGTGTTATCTCAGGTTTAGGTGCTTGTGCTTGCTTGGATGGGATGATGCGTGGATATCAAAGGATTTGGACTTGGTGAATAATACACATTTGACAAAATGTTTTTTGGGAAATCGAGTCGTGTTTTGACTTATTTAGAATTATTTTTCTAAAACTATTTGGGACCTGTGTAACTCTGATCTTTTAATAAATCGAATGTGATACTTTATTTTATAAACGTCTCTTTTAAGGTCGTATTCTGTAACTCGTGTGTATGAACTATGAAGTAGCACCCCAAAGTGGTATTCCGTTGCGTTGTGATTTTGGGGGTGTTACACGTCAGGCTTGGTTTTAGCGATTTGCTACTTATATTAGACGTATTGGCTTTTCTCTAAGTCGTTGTGACTCCTCTTTATTTATTTACAAACAGGGACTGAAGCTATTTACTTAATGTTATAGGTTGATGATATTGTCTTGACTGTCTCCTTTGAGGTTTTATTACAATGGATTATTACTTTATTGCAAAGAGTTCTCCATGACTCATCTTGGTCCACTTAATTATTTTATGGGTAGTTCGGTTAGGCGTGATTCTTCAAGGATGTTCTTACCTTAGTATAAGTATGTTATGGAAATTCTTAAGAGGGCTCATATGGTTCGTTAAAACCGATGTTAGAAACCTAGTTTTACTTAATCGAAATTGGGAGCTAATGGTGATCCACTATGACATTATATTGCGCTCTTGCAGATGCTCTAAAATATCTTACGTTTAGTCGCCTAGATATATCTTATGAAGTACAACAGGTTTGTATTAATATGCATGATCCACAAAAGCCTCACTTTTCCTTTCTTAAGAGGATTTTCTGTTATGTTCGTGGTAAACTGTGTTAGCCTCAATTTATTGAGTCGAACAAGGAAGCTCGGTCACTCTACAATGGAGCTTCGGTCTTTAATTAGTTAATGTTGTAATAAAATAATATCGGGAATCGGGCTCGATAGTTAATCTAATATTGTATATGTTTCGGGTTTAATCCCAAACAAAACCCGAGCCCGGGTCCTAGTTAAATATCCCGCGCGTCACATTAAATGTGTAGGGGTATATATATATTTAGATATTTTCTAAAAATATCTAAATATATATAGATATTTTCTTTTTAGAAAATATCTAAGTTTTCATTTTTCATAATATCTTTTTTTCTCTCATCTCTCTTTTCTCTCTCTCTCTTTTCGATTCTCTCTCTCTCTAGTTTCTTGTTTCGTGTTGTGATTTATGAAGTGAAGAAAATCGGAACCTACAATTGGTATCAATCGCCTCGGGTGGATTTCGTGGTTTTTTTTGTTGTTGTTGTAAGTATTGAACTCGACAGATTTGGTTCATCATTCGGCAACCATAGTTTTCGTGGCTCATTTTGTTGTTGGAAAATCTCTCGGCTTCATTGGGTTAGTCATGGTGGTACTCGGGTGAAAAGAAGAGACGAACAAAACGAGTCGAAAGACGTTAGCACCGAACCAGTGGTAAACTCGTATCAACCGAACGAGCGGACTCGAACAAGCGGACTCGAACGAGAAGAACCGAACGAGCGGACTCGAACAAGCGGACTCGAACGAGAAGAACCGAACGAGCGGACTCGAACAAGCGGACTCGAACAAGCGGACTCGAACGAGAAGAACCGAACGAGCGGACTCGAACAAGCGGACTCGAACGAGCGGACTCGAACGAGCGGACTCGAACGAGCGAAATCGAACGAGCGGAACCGAACGAGCGGAACCGAACGAGCGGAATCGAACGAGTGGGATCGAACGGAACGAGAAGAACCGAACGAGCGGACTCGAACGAGCGGACTCGAACAAGCGGACCGAACGAGCGGAACCGAACGAGTGAACCGAACGAGCGGAACCGAACGAGTTGAACCGAACGAGCGGAACCGAACGAGCAAAATTTTTTTTGGACCGAACGAAAATTTTCTAGCAATCTTGTGTGAAGAAAACGGTTTCAGTAAAACAGCCATAACTTTTGATCCGTAAGTCCGTTTTAGGCCCGTGACCTCTCAAATCGAAGAGAAAACGAGACGATCATGCTGTAAACCACCCTTAGCTTGTTAAGGATTGTTCGAAGCCCAAAAACAATCGTTTCTATGATTTATTGCCACTTTTCAGTTTTTTGGTTTTTAGGTGATGATCCGATCAAATCATTCACTGTATCTAAGTGATCTTGTAAAACTACGTTAATTCATTATCGGTCTTTGATCATAGACGTGTAAATCCCCTGTGAACGTGAATTACACAACCACAACTTCGATCACATAATACCATTAAGATCCACAAAATCAAATATACACTCATAATTTAACTATTCATTCATCATATCTACTCAGTTAACCATCCTCCACAGATAGCAATGGTACTAACAATATAAGTGGCTGCTGGTTCAATAAGAGCGTCCACGATGCTTGACAGAAGATATCTAGTGGCATTTAGTTTTCTACGCTACCTTGACACTTAAAAGAATGGTGGAATATCTGAGGAAGTGCATCTTTGGACGGTACATATATGCCTACGACGTACTCATTGCTGCAGTTGAAGCGCAGAGAATTTTCCAGTAGCTGCACATGAAGAAGTAGAACTTACATAACATGACAAGCAGAGAACAAACTGTACTTTAAGTGAAAAGGAAGCTTTTTCTTTGATTCTGACTCGGTATGGGGGATGAAATTTACTCAAACTGTTGATGCATGTAACACAGCAAGGAGAATGTGGAACAGCATTGAAGGTACATAAGGGGAATCGTTGAACAGTTACAAGATGTAAAGACAATCGATTCTGGGAGATTGGGGAAGTTTACTTCAAGAGTAGAGGAATCATTGGAGTTTATTACTCCGGTTTCTATAAAAAGATGAATGAGTTGACAAGGAAACAACTTGTAAGTTTCACATTGCAAGTGAATGTTCAATTTCTTCAACAACTACAACCAGAATGGTCAAGATTTTGTGATGGATTGTCAAAGTAGAGAAAGGCATATAGAACACTGTCTCATATCACAAGCTGTTGACGTTCTGAAGCAGTTTCAATATGAAGTTATTGATATCCGTTCTGAGAGTTTGCCGAAGTGCAAAATACATTAGCACTTCTTGCGGCTGATCAACCATATTCAGATAACTACTATCAGGCACCAGTCTCAAAAGAACGAATGCACCCTTCATAAAGCATATATTCTTCCACACACGAACAGTGGTCTACCAGATACAAAGCAAGAAATCACCAAACCAGTTTCCTCCTCAATCTGAGTCCGTTTCTGAGGTAGACAGTGATCCAGAAAAGTCGTGGATACGGTTATGCAAAAAGACACTTGCAACTCCTTGCTAAGTACTTCAAGAAGCTGTACAAACCTACCAACAACAACCTTCAAGCTTCTTCAAAACTCCAGGAACATAGTCTGAAGATACCAACAACAAGGTATAAAACGTCAGTCAGTCAGAGCAGTTTGGGAAATCAAGGACGATGAAAGTTCGCTGGGGCTTGGGAAACAGTGGTGCATCCGGTAGTGCATCCAAAACGGGATACAGTGCTTTATCTGCAAGGATTCTGGACACTATGCCAGGGAAATGCAGGAAGCCAAGCGGTTAAAGACTATGCGTTCACATGGAGAAGTGATGACTTGTGCAAACAGCTGAACAAGGTGTTCACTTAAAGCTGAGCAAGCTGATTGCTAGAAGACACATTATTGAAGAGGATTAGATGAACAGAATTGGAAAGACATTCAGATTACATGGCAAAGATTAGGATGGTCTCATCTGCGGAATCAAGTTCTATCTGATAGCCTTGGAACAGGATACAAAACCATGATAAAATGTTGTGTTTTGACCTGGTGTGAGGACGACATTATGAGCAACCTGAATCCATTAAAACGACCACATACATTTTGGAGAAGGATGATGCGATGTCATTCCTGATTCATTCAAATATATGTACTTAATTGATAATCAGGTTGATTCAAAATGCTTGGCTGGATGTGTTGATTGAGCGTGCTGCGGGCTTGCTACTTTGACTCTTGATACAGAGGAAAACAAACGGTTTTTAAAGTTAATATAAAGAAGCAACGCATCATTAACTCTGAGAACTGAAGGAGTTGCAAAAATAACTTGTGAGTCTAGTAGGGCTCATGGGGGTGGTACTTGCAGTCGGGATAGTTCTTCTATTTCACTTCAGACCAAACAGTTGAGCTTGTGAAGTACACGGCCCTTATTGACCTGACGAGTGATTCCAATAATACTTAAACAAGTTAATGAATACTCCTAGGCACTATTAGCTCTTAAAGACATCTGACTTAAAAGCGGGTTTAAAAAACTAAAACCTATGAAATTTCAGATGTCAATCAGAAACTCGATGAGCTGGTTCAAAAAAGAGTTTGTTAATAGGTCTCAATTGGAAGGTCAACTCAAAGAGGAAAAGGTAAGGTTATTTCGGATTTAAAGGCTAGGAAGGAAATAAGACATTGACACGTGATTGAAATGGACATACAAATAAGTTTTTAAATGAAATTATTTATAAACGCAATCAGTCAATTCAGACCATTCACATGTTAGCACCCAAATGCGCAACGTATCATGGTAGATCAACCTTTGCTAATCCAAAGTACCTCAAGAAAGCTCAATCTGATAAGCCTCGTTTTTATGAGATCCCATATGATACTTCTGATCCTGCAAATAGATTTTGCCCCGATGGGGAAGAGACAGTGACTCTTGAAAAGGAGAGTAGATCAAAATTGGATAAAGACACAATTAAACCATATAATTACACATATCAAAACAGTCTTTATGAAACTTTCAAACCACCATCAAAAACCTATCTTGATCAGTTGGAACGTGGTATGTGCTTAATTACACATACATTTTACCTTTAAAAACGAGCTAAAATAACCAAAAACGGACTCAAAATGCCAAATATATGCTTGTTTTGCTAATTGTGTTGTGCAGGAACGGATATCTCACAAAAAGACGAAAAGCCAAGCAAAAAAGCTACAAAACCGGACACGGGATGGAAAAGTGTGTGAAGACGAAGCCCAATCAAAGTCAAGTCAACTCCGAAAAAAAAGCAAAGTAAAATATAACTTGAGGGGTTAAAAATGCCAAACCCCTAAGTTATATTATTAAGGAAACAAAGGCAGGGGCTGATTATGCCAATTTGGGAAACTTCATTTATAAAAGAAAGAAAGGGGAAAAAGAGAATGAAAAGAAGAAAGATGTGGAGGGGCTTTTCTTGTACACAAACCAAACATACCCTTAATCATCTTCAACCTCCCTCTGTCACAACCCAACTTGTATAATCATTTTTCCAATCTTCCCGCCAATACCAAAACCAGCCAGCACCCTGTTTTGCTCCTATACTTCTACCCTGCAGCACTCCATCAACCACTCCCACTCACCCCACATGGCCAAAATGCCAAGTTGGCAATCCAAGGGCATTTTCGATCCAAGGATGAAGAAAAACAAGGAAATGATAAGGGCCAGAAATATTGTGAGTTTATACTCACAAAACTAGCACAAGAAGCTTTATACCTCAGCAAGCAAACACAGTCAAGCACAACAAAGCAAATTCAAAGAAAAGTCAAACAGAAGACTTCAGCTTGTTTTACCTTTTTCTTTGTATAAATAGGGCTAGTGAGCCATGTAAAAATAGGAGAGTAATTTTTAGTTTTTAAGAGAGTAATTTTTAGTTTTTAAGAGTGTAATTTTTAGTTTTTAATTTAAAAAAACTTTTTCCTTTCTGCAATTTGTAAAAGTTCCAAGTTTAATGAAATTTCAGTTTGTTTTGCAATTCGTGTTCTAAGTTTACATTACCTTAAGTTTGTTTTAAAGCTACTCTAAGCTCTTTATTTGAGCTAAATAAGTGTTAACTAAGTTTAAATTCTGCAAACCAGTTTAATAACCTGAATTACCTTTGCATTTGAATTGTGGAAAGCATTTTGGAAGTTGGTTGTAATGGAAAACCAAATGGACTCACACCCTAGCTTATTAATAAGCTAGGGAGCTTATAGCTGCCCTTTTGGGTTCCTCTTGTTTAGCTAGAGGTTCATTGTAAGTCTCTTATTTAATTCTTGCACTTTTCTTTAAGGTTACTGTAGCATTGCTTATTATTGTTTATTTCTGTCTTATTTTGCTTAAGTAGAAGTGCTTATTTTTGAGTTTTAGCTTAAAGTAGATATTAAGCTTTGTTTGCATATTAATTTTAAGTGTTTATATGCATTGTGTAAGTGTTGTTGTAATGTGCAAATGTGTTTTAAAGTTTAAGTTAGAATCTGCATGAGAGTTAAAAAATGGATAATTAGCTTTTTCATAAGCTCATTCTGGCTTATTTAGTGTTTCAAAATATCTTTTGAGTCTTAATTATTGTTCATTGAGCTTAAATCTCAATCTGTTTTTAGCTTATATCATCATAAGAATCCAATTGCTTGCTCGCTCATTTTTAATGCTCAAAAGTGCTTATTTTTTTCAGTAAAAATCAAAAAAAATAGTAGTTTAGTCCTTCGTGCTTATTGTGCTTATCCTAATGGCTTACATTATTTTAAAAAAGTGGAATAGGTGGGCTAATATGGACTTCATTAGTGGGAGCTTATTCCCAAAGCACACTTTTCATTTTGTGGCTTATTTAGGATTTTAGCTTATTTTCATTTTGGCTTATTTTAGAAAAAGTTAGAGTTTACTATATTTTGATGCAAATTGAGTTGAGTTAAGTTGTTTTTGGTTGAAAAGGCTTTTTGGAATCAGATTAAGCAACATATAAGCTTTCCAAAACATCTTTCCTTTTTCATTTTGGTTTAATTTTGAGCTTTTTACAGCTTATTTACTAAAAGTAAGTCCAAACCTTAACTTTTCTGCAAATCAGCACTATTTTGGCTTTTCGGGGCATATTAATTGCTTATTTTTATAAGGTGCCTTTATTAAAGTTTCTTAAAAACATGTCCCGGACAACTTTCATGTTTTGAGTTTTGGCTAAAAACGATTTTTTAAAATCAGCAGTTTTGGAGCCTCATTTCTACTACTTTCTGCAATCAGCAGCTCTTTTGGCTTTTCGGGGCTTATTGAGTGCTTATTTTTATAAAGTGCCTTTATTAAAGTTGCTTAAAAACATGTCCCGGACAACTTTCGTGTTTTGAGTTTTGGCTAAAAACGATTTTTTAAAATCAGCAGTTTTTGAGCCTCGTTCTGCTGTAGTGTTGTACGTTCCGTTTCCTGCTTGGTGTTATCGTTCCTGCTGGTAGTGTACCGTTTCTGCTGGTAGTGCATTTTTCCTGCTGGTAGTGCAATTATTATTATTATTATTATTATTATTATTATTATTTTTTGCATGTCCGTTTTAGGTTTTGTTCCATTAGATTGTAATTTAGGGATTCCTTATACCTAATTTTGCTTCCCGTAGTTGTTAGGGGACCTAATATAATCAAATCAAAATCATTCTCACTCAATCTAAATCAAACCAAGATCAACTTTCAATTGCAGCCTCGTTGGGACATACGACCCGGGAATCATACTTCCGGAATCTTTTTATCATTGATTCTCTTATACGAGTATATTTTATTTCTAGGTAGGTCTTCTTACTTTTACCTGGTCAAGGGTGAAGAGTTTTGGATTTGCCTAGTAATTTAAAAATACTATATTGTGAGGACCAATTTTTGGCGCCGTTGCCGGGGGGAGCTATGCTAAACGATTGTTATCCTACGTTGATTTAAGTTTGTCTTAATTGTGAATAATATCATCTAAAAACACAAAAATATTTTTCTTTTCTTTTTACTAGTACATATCATATAAATCTAAAAAAAAAATCAAAAATATAAAAAAAATTGTCCATAAACAAGAAATAAAATACATAAATTGGTAAAAATACCAAAATATAATATTCTCAATTGAGGTATTATCATAATTTCCGGTGAACTAGTGAGTTCCCACTCGAACAAAAGATTTAAAGACTTACCATTTGTATCACTTACGAGGTACGGCTCACCTCGATTCGATTAACAAACTAGACGGTGGGTATAAGGAGGGTTGTTCCAAGGAACTACGACCCGAAAGGAGATATAAGCTTCGCGCTATCACTCTCCTCCGCTCGCTTGTGCGTTTTTCGAATTGGGAGCTACCGTGAAGTAGGATCGATTATTTGGTTTAAGTTGTCTTATCTCATTGTCCGGTAAAATACATTGTGAATAAATCATTGAAAAAGCAAAAAAAAAAAAAATTAGTGTAATTTTCTTTTTGAATTTCTATTTTGTGCATGCTCACTCGATCTCAGTCTCGTAATCCAAATTTGCCTCAACAAGAAGCTTCACCAGTATGTTGAACCCTCTTCGTATCGAATACCCAGTTCAAGATCAGCCACAAGAAATTCCAATGGCCGATAATCGAACTATGGCTCAATTGCTCGAGGCACCCACCGAGGGTTACGAGGATGCAATCGTTGTTCCGGAAATAACCGCGAATAACTTCGAGATCAAGCATGGTCTACTAAATCTTGTTCAAAACAAACAATTCTTTGACACGATAAGGAAGAACCCCACATCTCATAATCCGTTATTTCAACAAGATCATCTTCTACTATGAAGTTTCCCAACGCCTAGTACGTCGGTTAAACTATTGCTTTTTCACCATTTTTTTCCCTCGAGGGAGCAGCCCGGATTTGGCTCGAAAAAGAACCCCCTCGATCGATTGAAACATGGGATGATCTTGTTTCGAAATTTATTAACAAATTCTTCCCTCCCTCTAAAACGACAAATCTCAGAAATGAAATCACGAGATTTCAGCAAAAATTTGATGAGACGTTTTTATGACTTTTGGATCGGTTCAATGATCTTCTTAGGGCATGCCCACATCACGGGTTTTCAGAATTGCATCAACTCGATACATTCTACAATGCCTTAAACACTAATGATCAAGACTCATTGAACTCCGCTGCGGGTGGTAATTTTTTGGATAAGATGCCTAGAGAATGCCTTAAAATTATCGAAAGCAAATCCAAAGTTCGTCAATCACGAAGCAAGGCAGTCATTGCCAAAGTAGGTACGAGCTCTGCACCCCAGCAGTTTCATCCGATGTTGCCGAATTAAAAGATTTGGTTAGGGCATTGCTCCTAGACAAGAAAAATCAAGCTCCCGCTCCTGCTCCCGCTCCCGTTAAAGCAATCGAGCCAAGTTGTGTAACTTGCGGAGGTGCTCATTCTTATCAACAATGTCCCGCCACCGGTGGCAACATGTTCCACGATAATATCCAAGCATATGTGTCACAACCGCCCGGCTAATTTTAATCAAGGGAATACCCAGGCATCCGACCTCCGATGTTGTCTAATCAAATTCGACCTCCCGGTTTTTCTCCCGTGCAAAATCATCAAAACAATCAAAACCGTTTCAATCAAGGAAATAACTTCAATCAAAACCGAGGGGGAAATTACAACCAAAACAGGGGTAATAATTTCAATCAAGGACCAATTTATCAACCCCAAGTTAATCAACCCCCGGTTTATCAAGCACCAACTCATCAAGCTCCGGTTCCACAAGCTCCAGGTGTGTCTAAGCTCGATTTCCGAGTAGCTACTTCAAAGCCAACGAGCAATCAATGAAAATTACACAAAATCAATTAACCAACTTGGCTCAGTCAGGGCAAAACACACAAAATCAAATGATGGGAATGCAAAATCAATTGGACAATATAGCCAATTTGCTTTCCAAGATGGTAGTTTCCAACACCGCTTCCACTTCAGGGTCGGGATCTCTCCCGGGTAACACCGTTACCAACCCTAAAGAAGATTTGAAAGGTATCACCACCCGAAGCGGTGTTACTACTCAAGGACCCACGATTCCTCCTACCACTTCTACTTCAATGAATCGTAAACGAGTCACAAAGGATACGATGCCTCGACTAACAATCGAAAAGACCAAAAGACGTCCAACCTCCGGTTGTGCAAGTCCAATCTCGAAATCAAATCTCCAAGCCCGATGTTGAATCCGTTAGTGCTCCAAAGGTGTCAATCCCATTTCCTTCGAGAAGAAACGATGAAAACCGCCGTGAAAAAGCTAACGAACAAATTGAGAAATTCTATGAAATCTTCAAAGATATGAATTTCGAAATTAGCTTTTTGGATGCTTTGACTCTTATGCCTAAATTCGCCTCAACTTTAAAAACCCTAATCGGAAACAAAGAGAAATTGAGTGAAATGGCAAAATTGAACGAAACTTGCTCGGCGGTCATCCTTAACAAGTTGCCTAAAAAACTAGAGACCCCCGCATATTCCTTATCCTTGTGAATTTTTCTGGCATTAACAATGCAATGCCTTGGCCGATCTCGTGCAAGCATCAATCTTATGCCATATTATTTTGTGGAAGGATCTCTCCTCTTTCTGAGCTACCCCAACATGCATGCACTAGAGCTAGCGGAACTCGTTCAAGGTCACTACACCAATCGGTATCGCCAAAGACGTCCGTGTGTTGGTGGGAAAGTTCCAATTTCCAGCCGATTTTGTGGTTGTTGAATTTGAGCCAGACCCCCGAGTACCTCTAATTCTCGGGAGGTGTTTTCTGAAAACTAGTCGTGCATTAATCGATGTGTACGAGGGTGAAATTACCCTTCGTGTTGGCAAAGAGGCCATAACTTTCAACCTAGATCAAACTTCGAGGTACACGGCAAATTTCAATCATATGACGGCAAACCGAATTGACGTCATTGATATGGCTAGTGAAGAATACTCGCAAGAGGTCTTAGGTTTTTCTGATTCGGTAGCATACGGAAATCCTTCTCCGTGCTTTGATCCTATTGTTGCTAATTCATCTCCGACCTTAACTCCATTTGGAGAAAGTGACTTTCTACTGTTCGAGGAAGCAAATGCTTTTCTCTCTAGATGAATGAACAACTTTCACCGGAAGTTGATCCGACTTATTAGATCCGACGGGGACATTTCTCATCCTAGAAAGCATTCTTAACAATGAACCACAACTGCTATTTCAAACAAAGAGATTGTTCACCAGAAACCCAAGAAGAAATCAAACTTTGTGAAGCCAAAACTGTTAAATCTTCGATTGATGAACCACCAGAGGTTGAACTCAAAGACTTACCTCCCCATCTTGAATACGCATTCTTGGAAGATGACAACAAGTTACCAGTCATCATTGCTAAAGAATTAAGTTTGGGGGAGAAAGCCGATCTGATCAAGGTTCTTAAGTCCCACAAGCGAGCCATCGCTTGGAAATTATCCGACATTCAGGGTATTAACCCGGAATTTTGTACCCACAAAATTCTAATGGAAGAGGACTATAAACCTGCAGTTCAGCATCAGAGAAGGGTAAATCCAAAAATCCACGATGTCATCAAGAATGAAGTTGAAAAACTTCTTGACGCAGGATTGATTTACCCAATCTCTGATAGTCCATGGGTCAGCCCGATACATTGTGTGCCCAAAAAGGGTGGATTTACCGTTGTTCAAAAAAAATTGGAAAAAAGAAAAAAAAAGAGTTGAAATCCCAACTGAATTGGTTTACCGGTGTGGCGGGTATGCATGCTACCTGCAAGTTAAATGAAGCCACCCGTAAAGGACCACTTTCCCACTCCCGTTTAATGGATCAAATGCTCGAGAGATAGCGGGAAACTAGTACTATTGTTTCCATTGATGGATTCTCCGGGTAATTTCCAAATTCCATTGACCCCGGTGATCAAAAAAGACCACATTTACTTGTCCCCTACGGAATGTTCCTACCGTCGCATGCCTTTGGCTTATGCAATGCACCGGGCACGTTCCAAAGGTGTATTTTTGGCCATCTTTCACGACATGTTGAAAGACAATGGAATTCTTCCATGGATGACTTCTCGATCTTTGGGAATTCCTTGAAAATTTTTGCCTCTCCCGTCTTGAGAAAATGTTGCAAAGAGTGAAGAACACCAATGTGTACTTAACTGGGAGAAGAAGCCCTTATATGGTCCAAGAGGGATTGTCCTCCGGCCATAAAAATTATCCTAAAAAAGGGATTGAGGTTTGACAAAGCCAAAATAGATGTCATTGCCAAATTACCGTCATCCCACCACTGTCAAAGAGTTAGGAGTTTTTCTTGGTCATAAGCCGGTTTTTACCATGAGAGAATCCTAAAGATTTTTTTTTCCAAAATATCCCGACCAAATGACTCATCCTCTCGAGAAGAATACTCCATTCATCTTCTCTAATGAATGCATCCAAGCATCCAAACGTTTAAAAAATCAACTTACGAAAGCTCCGATCTTGATTGGCCCCAAACTGGATCTACCATTCGAACTTAGTTGCGAATGCAAGTTGATTACGCCATAGGAGGAGGCAGTTTTTGGGGCAACGCCATAAAAAACATCTTTTCGGCCTATCCATTATGCTAGCAAAACGATGACCGAGGCTGAATCTAATTTACACCACGACGGAAAAGGAATGTAGCCGTGGTGTAATGCATTCGAAAATTCCGGTCTTATCTTATCATGAACAAAAAGCCTAGTTGCATACGGATCATTCCGCTCTCAAGTATCGTCTTTGCCAATAAGATGCTAAAGCGATATGCTTCCGATGGTTTCTCCTCCTCCCAAGAATTTGACTTTAAAGTTCTTGACACAAAAGGAGCCGAGAACCTCGCAGCCGATCATCTGTCCCGATTAGAAAACCCGTATGAAAACGTTCTCGACCCTAAAGAGATTAATGAAACATTTCCTCTCGAGACGTTAAGTATGGTGACTTTTCGTGGTGATTCTAGTACCCCGTGGTTTGCCGACTTTGCAAATTACCACGCGGGTAACTTCGTTGTGAAGGGCATGTCAACCCAACAGAAAAAATAAAAAATAAGTTCTTCCAAGACTGAAACATTATTTTTTGGATGGAACCCTTCTTGTTTAAATTTGTGCGGATCAAGTGATCAGGCGATGTGTGCACGGCAAGGAAGCTCTCAGACATTCTCGAGGCTTGCCACAATGGACCCACCGGGGGACATCATGGTGCAAACCTAACCGCCAAAAAGATCTTTGATTCCGGCTTCTTTTGGCCCACCATTTACAAGGATGCCCACGAGTTTGTCAAAAACTGTGACTCGTGCCAACGACAAGGAAAAACTTCGCAACGGGATGAGATGCCTCAAAACTCCATCCAAGTTTGTGAAATCTTTGACGTTTGGGGCATTGACTTTATGGGCCCGTTCCCGTCTTCACGAGGGAACAAATACATACTCGTGGCTGTTGACTACTTGTCAAAATGGGTTGAAGCAAAAGCGCTCCCCACCAATGATGCCCGAGTTGTTTGCAAATTCTTAAAAACTCTCTTTTCTCGATTTGGTGCCCCCCGAGCTATCATAAGTGATCGCGGAACACACTTTTGCAATGACCAGTTTACAAAGGTCATGCTTAAGTATGGAGTCACTCATCGTCTCTCCACCGCATATCACCCACAAACAAGTGGGCAAGTTGAGGTGTCAAATCGTGGTTTAAAGCGTATTCTTGAGAGAACCGTGGGAGAAAATCGTGCCTCCTGGTCGGACAAACTAGATGATGCTCTATGGGCCTTCCGCACAGCTTACAAAACACCCATCGGGTGCACTCCGTATAAGCTTGTGTATGGAAAGGCATGTCATCTACCGATCGAATTAGAGCACAAAGCCTACTGGGCCCTCAAGCATACAAATTTTGATGTTCAAACTGCGGGTGATCACAGGAAAGTTCAACTGAATGAACTAAATGAACTTCTAATCAGCCAAATACAAAACTCTTTAATCTATAGAGAAAAACCAAGAGGGTCCATGATGCTAAGATTAAAAACCGCGTTTTCAACGTTGGTGATCGAGTCCTCCTCTTTAACTCTAGATTAAAGATTTTCTCAGGAAAGCTTAAAACCCGCTGGTCAGGACCATTCACTATCACACAAGTTTTCCCGTACGGCACCATCGAGTTATCTCAAAACTCTGGGCCAAATTTCAAAGTGAATGGTCATCGTTTAAAGCACTACTTTGGAGGGGACGTACCACAATTGGTAGTCCCGGATCTCCAAACATTCCCAAATGTCCAATAAATTCAGGTGACGGGTCAAGCGTCGGGACCTAAAACAAGCGCTTCGTGGGAGGCAACCATGCTATATCGCGAGTTTGTAATTTGTATGAATAAGTGTTGGTTTGTTGTGTGAGATAGCTTGTCTTTTCTATCACCCGTGGTTTTCGTTTGTTTGTTTGTTTATTGTCCAGGATTGCCCGGATTGTGAAGGCTCTCATGTTTTGTCTATCGATCACTCGAGCTTCAAATCCTCAGACTTCATTTTGGGAATCCCGATATCCAATCTAATCGACTAACGTTTTATAATTTGGCATACCTTCATAAACGCCTTAGGATAACAGTAGTACCCTTCAAAACACGAGGACGATGTTAGTACTAGGTTTTGGGGGGTATCTTCGATTTTGATTGTTTGTGCCTGCAGCATTGTTACCACTAATCTCCCGTATTTTTCACACCAAAATTTTTTTGCAAAAATACCACAAAAAAAAAAAATTCAAAAAAAAAATAAGTGTTTATTGTCACAGTTTTGACTTTTCTTTTGGGGAAAGTAGAATAGAAATAATTTTTGACTCGATCGGTGCGTAATTGAAGCCCTAGCTAGTGTTCCTTCAGGCCGAGCTTATTCAACGAATTCTATTGCTAATGAATTTTAAAAAGGTGAAGAACAAAAATGATAGATAAAAAATTTTAATTTTTTTTTTAGTTTAAATATAAGTTTTATGTGTTAAGCAAGATTCTTCTCAAAACTTATATGAATAACTTGTGTTCTTTTTCTCCCATAAGCTTCTAATCCACCTAATCATACGTGCTTGTTCAACTAAGTCAATCGATGTTTTCAGAAAAAGCTTCAAATTTGTAACTTGATTCTTTAAAAGCAAGGTTTTGAAAGATAAAATGCCAAAGAAGCATGAATGAAGTATGAATGCAAAAATGCACGAATATTGTAATTATGCCAATGAAGCATACATTTGATCATATGGAGCTAGTAAAAGATGTGTCGTGATATCCCACTCCGCTAACCACGAGGTGGGGGTTCAAACTAAGACGTCTTTACTTCTAGGGATTTGGTGTGTTGTGATATCTCACTTGGAAGAAAGGTCTAGGTGAGGGTTCAAACTAAGACACCGATCCTTAGCCATATTAGGAAGAAGGTGTTGATGTGATTTCCCACTACGCTAGCAACGGGGTGGGTTTTCAAACTAAGAACACCGGTCGTTGGTTGTGATATCCTACTAGGGAGCGAGGCCTAGGTAGGTGTTCAAACTAAGCAACACATTCCTAGCTTTAAGAACTTATGAAAATGATAAATATGTTGCAAAAAGTTCTATGGTTTAAAGTCAAGTTACAAGTACCTAATAGGTTGTTGCTTTGAGTCATGATTCATCTTGAATTATGACTATGAAAATAAGTTGATCTATGGTTGATACGAGCACACACATTCAAATCATATATCCATGTTGGGAGTAAAAAGTTCACAAGTCATAAGTATGAGGGCTTAACATCTAAACTTATATCGACAATGATCTTGTTTAATTGCTTAGCTTGGGACTTGTGAAAAAATCGGGGACGATGAAATTATCCGTCAGGACATCCGTGGATTATTCTACGAACGGTTCTCATTCTATGATCCCATTGTTGATAAATAAAGGAAGTCAAACATGTATATATTTAAAAAAAAAAAAAATTGGTGAGAACCGGGACTTGTCAAGCTATTGATTCTTTTATTCCCTTTGATGAACGCTTGGCTACTTTTCCAAGTTATTAGTCGAAGGGATTTGAGATTTTTGGTTTCTCGAGTGCTTACTTCATAGCATTGCGTGGGACACGCATCATCTTAGTTTGGGGGATTTTGATATGTGTTTAATTACACATACCATTTTCCATTTAAAACGAACTTAAAAGAATAAAAACATACCAAAAATACATTGTATTTGTATGTTTGCATTTGTATTGTGCAGGAAACGGATATTCATAAAGAAAGCCAAAAACAAACAAAATGTAGCACGGAATGGAAAAGACAAAGTCAAATCAAAGTCAGAAAGTCAACCAAATGAAGAAAATACAACTTAAGGGGCTAAAATTGCCAAACCTCAAGTTGTATTACAAAAGAAAAAGACAAGGGTCGAAATTGCAAACCGGGCGAAGTTTGTTATAAGAAATGAGGGGCCAAAGCTGCCAACCTCCCCAAAACCAATTTCCCGCCCAAACAAAACCCAGGTACAGAGTAGGGATGTCTTCCCATACCTTCTCCCTGCAAAACCACTCAACACCCTAGATAAATCATTTCAACCACTCCTCTTCCCCCCCCCCCAGCTGTATAAGTGCCATGTTGGCAATCCCTCACCATTCCCAAGTATTTTCGATGGCTGTGATTGACTCCAAAGAAGCACAAAAGAAATTGAAGGCTGGGATTTGTTTTAGAATCACCTCACACAACAAACACACTTGGTTTTTGTCTCTACAAAGAAACACAGAAGAAAGAAGAGAAGAGAGTCCAAGAAACCAAGACCTTAATTTGTTTTAGTATAAATAGGGCCATTGTAACCCAAGTTAGGGAGTTAGTTTTTAGTTTTTAATCTGCAACGATGAGCTTTGGCTATAAATAGCGCTTTTTGTAAACCTTTTTTTTCTTTTTTTGTAAGGCATCTAGTTTTTAGTTTTCTTAGCAACTAATTAATTTTTAATCTTATGCTTAATTTTCAAAGTAAATTACAGTATTTTACTTTCGCTTTGTAACATTTCAAAAGTTTCTTAATGCAAGTTTGAAGTTTGTAAGTCAATTACAATACCGTGTTAAGTTTTTTAATCATATTGTTTTGTTGTTTAAAATCATTCTCACCACCGCCTACTCATAAGCTGTTTTCATTAAGAAAGCGGGAAAAAGTTAAGTTATTAAAGAGAAAATCACATATAACCACTCTCAGAAATATACACAGCTTTATGGTTTATGGAGATAAGCCAATTCTGGATGGGCTTATGGATCTCTCACAGAGTGCTTGAATTATTTCAAGCTAGAGCTTGTAGATACTTCTGATGTGGACCACTGTGTGTTGAGCAAGGGTGTTGTAGTTTTTCTTTTTCGCCTTAGTTGTTTATATCTTTGTTCGTGCAGAACAGTTTTAAGCTGCTTCTTTTAAGTTATTTTGCTAGTTGGAAAAAGAAGTGTTTCTTTACTTTCTTTACTTAGTGTGCCTGATAGTTCTAACTGTTAAAACTGTTAGTTATAAGATTAAATACTCGCTAGTTACTGTTGGGAGCGTTAGATTACCTTAAAGCTACCAGTAATAACTCCAAAGTTAGTACTGCTAAGTTCATTTTCTTGGATTTCAAGGTAGCAGTCTAACTCTAGCTAGCAGTACAAGACCCTCAAGCAGATGCAGTCTCTAAGTGGGAAACTAGCAGCCCTAAATCATTTTTTTGTCTAAGTTGGCCGAACGATCCTTACCTTTTTTAGACACATTGAAAAAATATACCAACAAGAAGGACTTCAGATGGACAGAGGCCGCTGAAGTAGCATTCTTGGAGTGAAGAAGTTGGTATCTGAGTTGCCAACCCTCACTACCCCCAAGAAGGGCGAGACCCTGATGATGTACTTGGCCGCAACAAATGAAGCAGTTAGTACGGTGCTCCTCACGGAAAGGAACGGGAGGTAAATGCCTATACACTATGTCAGTCGATCTTTGTAAGGGGCGGAAACAAACTATGCTCCAATGGAGAAGCTAGCTCTGTCCCTAGTCCACGCGGCTAGGCGGTTAAGGAGGTATTTCCAAGCTTACCCGATCAAGGTCATAACTGACAGCCCGATCGGACAAGTGTTGAACAATTCGGGAGCGTCAAGAAGGTTAGCAAAGTAGGCTATTAAATTAGGGGCTTATGGCATAACGTACATGCCAAGGGTAGCAATAAAGGGCCAGGTATTAGCAGACTTTCTAGCAGACACTCCAACAGAGATAATTACTATAGCAGAGGTGCCTAATAACCCAAGAGTAGAGGACATCCCAGAACCTTCAAACACAAGGGGAGATCTTACTCCTGGCCCAAAGGCATGGAGATTATATACCGATGGAGCTTTAAACAATGAAGGATTTGGAGCTGGCCTCATCCTGATAGCTCCAGACGATGTGGAATACTCTTACGCGCTTCGTTTAAACTTTTCTAACTCCAACAATGAGGCTGAGTATGAAGCCTTACTGGCTGGGATGTGGATAGCCAAGGAGATGCAGGTGAGGGACATCCATGCCTTTGTAGACTTCAAGCTAGTGGCTAGTCAGGTGGAAGGGTCATACGAGGCTAAGGGGGGAAGGATGATAAAATACCAGGAAAAGGTTTTGGAGCTAGCTGGTGCATTCAACAGGTTTCGAATAACTCATATCCCTAGAGCAGAGAACAGGAAGGCCGATGCCCTTAGCAAGTTAGCGACAATTTAGTTTGACCACTTGTCCAAAGAAGTACTAGTAGAGGTGTTGAATGAGTGCTCCGTCAAAGCACAAGAGGTTAACATGGTGGTTGAAAAGGAAAGCCTGACTTGGATGACCCCGATCCGAAACTAGCTAGAGGAGGGAAAGTTACCAGAAGACCCTGTCGATGCTAGAACTCTAATGAAAAAAATTGGAAACTATACGATAAAAGATGGAGTCCTGTATAGGAAGTCTTACCTGGTTCGACTGATGAGGTGTGTAGGTCCTTTACAGGCCAATTACGTTATTAGAGAGGTGCACATGGGCTCATGCGAGATGCATGATGGGCCTGGACAGGTAGTGGCTAAGGCCATAAACCTGGGATATTTCTGGCCCTCTATGCATAGAGATGCTAGAGAGCTAATAAGAGCATGTGATGATTGCTAAGCACATGCAGCTATACCCAGACTCCCTAAGGCAGACATGATCTCAGTAACATTTGCATGGCCATTTATGAAGTGGGGTATGGACATAGTGGGACTCCTCCCGGAGGGTCCAGGAAGAGTGAAGTATCTAATCGTGGCAATCGACTACTTTACCAAATGGATGGAGGCAAAGCCGCTAGCTACCATTACTGGTAAACAGGTGGTGAACTTCACTTATGATAATATTGTCTGCAGGTTTGGGATCCTAGCTACCATCATCATAGATAACGGAACTCAGTTTGTGAATGATCCTTTCAAAAAGTAGGCGGAGAATCTCAAGATTCAATTAATCTCTACTTTAGTTTACCACCCCTAGGGGAATGGATCAGTGGAAAGAGCGAATAAAAGCCTCTTGAGAGGAATTAAGACCAGGTTGGAGAAGGGAGGATCAGCTTGGGCTGAGGAGGTGCCAAATGTGTTGTGGGCACATCGAACAATAAAGAAGACCTGCAATGGTAAAACACCCTTTAGCTTAACCTATGGTACTGAAGCAGTCATCCCTACAGAGATTGGCATGCCAACACACAGAACATCTAGCATGAACAAAAAAACTAATGATTAGGAGCTTTGTCTAAACATAAACTTGCTGGAAGAACGAAGATAAATAACAGCTATAAGGGAGCCCAGGTACAAGCAACGGGTCGAGAAGTATTACAACAAAAAAGTGCGACATGTGCAGTTCAAGGTGGGAGAGTTTGTACTCAGAAGAAATGAAGTGTCAAGGGCTGCTAACACAGGCAAGCTAGGACCCACCTGGGAAGGACCCTACAAAGTTATCCAAGCATTCTAAAGTGGAGCTTATAAGCTAAGTAACATGGAAGGGGAAGAGATACCAAGGACTTGGCATGCTTGTAACCTCCGAAGGTGCTACATGTAAAACACCAGGGTACCTTTTAATTCTACTATGTATCCCTACCGAAGAAGCAATTTTCAAAGTATAGACTTGCTCTGGAGGAGACCTTAGATATTATTGATGTATTATTTCTTCTAGTATGATATAAATGAAACAAAATTTTCCCATATTTTCTCTTAAGACTATATGTTTGAATTTTTTTATCATAACATGACTATACAACGACAGATGGCTCGCTACCTCCGCATGAATAGGGTGACTCCTACTAATTTGTCCCTAATGGTGAAACTGATGCCATTGGTGCTTAGGCTGAGCAACCTCTGCTAATTGACTCTGCAGTAGAAGGGAAGGGAACAAACACTTCTCCCCTTCGCGCATAATAAACACTCTCCGGTGAATAGCTACATCGGATGGAGAAAGCAACACGAGAATATTAATTTGAATGTTGCATCAAAATACGATAGGAAAGGGTAACGAAAGCATATTGGTTTAAGTTTAAACATTATCACAGGCATATGGATATGTTAGAACTACTACAAAATACAATAATGTCTAGTCTAACCCAGAACTGCTAAGGTGGGTTTGTCTCATACCCCAGTGCATGGGCTACAGTCTAAAAGCTATTACCCCATGCCTGCATAAGTCTAGGCACCTGTCTGACAAATGACAAAGTGTGTTACAACATATGACAAAATAAGCAAACATACATTTAGGGGAGGAATAACATAAAAAAAGCATAAGTAACCACCAAGATTGAAAGTTAATAAGGCTACAATCACATCCAAAATATAAAGTTGCTTACAAAGCACTTAAAGCTCAAAACACAAGGCTAGTTACATAAACAAAATAAAATAACTGCAATCTAAGGCTAGTCTAAGCAGCTAAAGGCCCTCATCTCTCAACGGGTTTCTTTTTTTTTCAAGTGCTCTGGAGTGCTAGTGTGACCAAAAGTCTCGGATGATGAAGTAGAGTGTCGCGCATGGGTGCTGGTCCTCAAGGATGCAGTAGCAGAGGAAGGCTGAGAAGAAGGTGTCACTCTGTCAGGCTCAAGTCGAGCAATGTCTTGTAATGAGCTTTAAGAATGTTGAGAAAACTTGTCCAAGAAAGGGAAAGTAGCGTCAGGAAAAGCAGCAATAACTCTATCAAACTTCTCCTTAGCATCAGGAATGAAACCAGCAACTCTCTGAGATAACCTTATGAACTTCTCATCAGTACGACCCATACGCAGCCCACGCTCGACTCCAACACTAATTTCCATATTCAACACCCCCGCAAATGCTCGGTTAAACTTACTACTCTTAAGGAACTTTTGGAAAAGTGAAGTGAAATCTGACTGAAAGAAGGAGGTAAGGTTACCCTGGATCTCCTCCGCTTGCCTTTCATGATGCTCCAACCATGACTTAAGCTCTTCCTCAATCTTTGCCTTCTCCTTGGCAAGAGTGTCCCTCTCACTCCTATACTTCCTATGCTTCTTGTCCCAACTACTAAGCTTATGTTTAATGGCCTCACACTTAGACTTAAGGGCCCCCAACTCAGCCTTTAACCCAGAAACCTCCTCACTAGCATGAATGGCAGACTCTTTATGTTGCTTAAGGTCAGCATTTTGTTTCTTAATGATCTGTGTCTGTTGTGCACACCGTTTTGTGAGGCGCTCAACTTCCCTTACGGAATGGTCATAACGAGCATGGAATGCGTGCCCATGAGTAATCAACTGACACTGCAACATGCTCATATGATCAGACAACTTAGCTGAGGAGAGCTCGTGCAATCGATGATTCTCAGCTGGCGTAGGAAAATGATCAATAGTAGTTCGGCAAACCTTAGGATCCTTATAAAGCTCTTTCCTCTGCAAACCAAGATTTACTCTATGAATCTCGTCCTAATCGTCCTTTGTGTAAGGACGAGACTCACACCCATTATTTTCATCATAGGGATAAGGAATGTAATAAGGCTCAGGGACAAAAGAAAGAAGATCTCTCTCAAGCACATCTCCAGTAGTATTGCTAACTCGAGCATCAAAATAAGAATCAACATTGCTAGCTCTAGCAATCTCGTCAGCACCAACATCAATATCCAGGGGCTGAATACCAGGAGCTGGCACAGCCTCCTGAGCAGTAGAAAATGCATCCCCGTCAACACCTGCAAAAAAAAAGCGTATAAGACAAAGACCTAGTGTAATTGGAAGCAAAAGAAAATGAAGAGACAAGCTTACCATGAGATGCGTGAGAACTGGCTCGGGTAGTCCTCTTCACGTCCCCAGATAGCTCAGCATGAGCTTCGACTTCCTTATCTGGAAGAAGAATGGGAGGATAAGTCACATCTAGCCCAAGACTCGGATCAAAAGTTCGAAGTGGGATAACGTTTATATGCCCACCTTGGCCAACATCGTTGAGGTTCCCAACGTCTTCCATGGAAAACTCTAACCCATCACGCTGATCATCATTATCAAGAGTACCATCATCAGTCTGCTCGACCTCATCTCCAGCTGCTAACCCACTAGGGCCTGCCCTAGACACTTTCTGACTCAATCTGGTCCTTTTGGTCGTATTGGTAGATATCTTCGGCCCAGTAGAGGTTTTTCGCTTGGCCGTGTGATCAGCCTTTGCGACTACATTGCAATCAGGTCGGGTAACGGCAATCTCCACTAGGAAAGCACGTGGGATATCAGTACGTACTGGAGCAGGAGGTGTGGTGTGATCAGCAACTCTACTCAAAATAGATGTCCCTAGCTCATGTGGTTCCTCCCGTACCATGGCCTTCTCCAAGGAAGGCATGCAAAGAAAGTCATGGATACTCATAGCTGTAAAAAAAAGAGGGGAGTGGAAAACTTTGTTAGGTATGGTAAGAAAAGCTATGCAACAACACTTAGTAAAATATAATGAACCCCCCTACCAGTGTTATCAGAACGTCTTAGTACGGGATCACACATCGGGTTACGCCAGACCCTACTAAGCCCAGATCAAACCAACACCCCCTCTAGGATGTCACGAAGCTTCATAATGTGAGCCTTTAGTTGGTCAACATGATCCTGATTAAAGTCAGTAGGAATCTTATCTGTAATACATGAATCGGGATGTCTCAAAGGCATGTGGAATGGAATAGCCCTACGATCTATCAAGAAAAATTTCTCCTTCCACTGTTTTAACCCAGACTTAGTAACCTTCATGCACACAGGTGTAGAACCCCTATGTTTCGCAAAAGAAAACCAATCCCCCTACTTAGAAAGTGTCTGCAATACTCGAAATAAAGTAACTGTAGGTTCTATACTTAAACTCTGACAGAGAACCTCAAATGTGATCACCTTGCTTAAGCCTAGAGGAACTAGCTGGGAGATATGCACCTTAAAATATTTTAACACCACTAGGAGGAAAGAGGAAAAAGGAATCCTAACACCCGAAGAGTCAAAGATCCTAGAATATATGCCAATGGCTGTATCTCCGGCGAGAAGATTAATCATCCCAAAGTTGGAATCAGGCAAGTGAGGTCTCAAGTCTAAAGGGATATCATAAGTGGCAATTAAAGTCTTAAGTTCAGCATCCTTCAATTGGGAAACATATATATGCATATCTTTTTTAGCCATAAGAAAAGTAAGGTAAAATCTAAGTAATACCTCAAAGGGTTGTTGAGAAAAATCGGCGGAACCCCCCTTAGGTCTAGCCTCCGGACGAAAACCCACCTCCGGATGAAACCAACTCCGAACAAAATAGACGAAAACCTACCTCCAGATGAAACCAACTCTGGACGAAATAGACGAAAACCCACCTCCGAATGAAACCAACTCCGGAAAAAATAGATGAAAACCTACTTTTAGATGAAACCTACCCCGCGCGAAGTCAATAAAACCACCTCCGGACAAAATTAATCCGGATGAGCAAACAACCCCAGACGTACGCGAATACTCCGGATGAGTAATACTCCCTCCGTACAAGAAAACTCCGAACAAGCAAAAGGCACTCTAGGCACACGTGATTACTCTGAACGAGCAAAACCATAAACAACCCTCTGGATGAGCCACAAATTATCACCTTCGGATGAGTAATCTAAATACCTCTGGATGAGTAAATCCGGACAAGTAAATTCAAATACCTCCGGATGAGTAAATCCGGACAAGTAAATTCCAATACCTTCAGACGAGTAAATCCGGACGAGTAAATCCAAACACCTCCGGACGAGTAAGTCCAGATGTGAAAACCCAAGCGTGTCGGGCAAGGGAAATTAAAACACACCGGATGGAACAAACAATGGATTCCATAAATCGAATCAAACTAGTCACCTCTGAATGAGGCCTAACCTCTAGACGAAACAAGACAAAAACCTCCGGACATAATTACCCACAAACCCCTGGACCAAACAATTCGCACACCCCCAGATCAGACCAAAACCAGCCGAATGAGGCCCCAACCCAAATCGACTACGAACTAAACCTAATATCCCTTACGATCGAACCTCCAGATGGGATATTCAAAAAAAAAGAGAACTTTGATTGATGTACGTGAATTTTTTTTCTGTTTGTAAGAATTGAGGAAGTAAAATGAGAACAAAGAGTGGTATTTATAATACCTTGGTGAAAGGCTAGGGTTGGAAGGCTTGGGCCATGATGGGCCTAAGAAGCCCATGGTACATCGGCTAGTTAGTCTGGGCACGTACCAATAAGTCCCGTAGCAACGGGTCGAAGTAGTGACATAGTCGCTTCAATCGTGCGTGGTAAAAAAAGTTTTTATTATTTTATTTTATTTTTTGACACACCCTATGATGGGGTAGCTTGGTTGATTGGACAAGTCTTTTCTTTTTTAAGTCTAGCACCAACTACTTAAAAATACGTTGATACTAGACTAGGGGGACATGATGAGGTATGGTCTCCTTCGGATGCTAAGGGGGAGACAATCACCATTAACTCCTAATTTTCCTAAGGCAAATTACTTCATGTTAGAATAGTCCGCTGGAA
This sequence comes from Tanacetum coccineum, assembly GCA_026074375.1. NCBI lineage: Eukaryota > Viridiplantae > Streptophyta > Magnoliopsida > Asterales > Asteraceae > Tanacetum > Tanacetum coccineum. Next base: position 28,272 of record BQNB010085773.1, read on the forward strand.
TGGATAGGGTGACGAAGGCTACCTTAGGTCCAGATGTAACAACTAAGGAGTAGTAGCTAGTCCCCCTAAGAGGCAAAGAGCAGTAGGGAAGGGGTAGCTAGTCC
>BQNB010085774.1:0-28374 GCA_026074375.1 Tanacetum coccineum
AAACAATAATGTACTAAAAGTGAGAGCATACAAGGTAGGCTAAGGCGATTTAGTTATAACGATTGGTTTAAGGGTTGATAATGCTCTTCATTAATAGTCCAGCTTAAATAGAAAATTGCAAGAACCATGAAAAAGGATAGGCTCGGAGGGTTGTACTAGGGGTATCCTGCACTAAAATGAGTGCATGGCAAGGTTATTGGATAGTTATATGATCGGTGTGACCATCATAACAATTACAAGTGTAAAACATGGGTTAATCCTAGTGCCTCTTATCTAGCAAATCATAATACTTACTATGCGGTCTCGGGATGCATCACAAAAACAAGTTCTAGAATTTAATATACTACCGGTACACTCATATAATTTAATACCGATACCAATGCTCCAGAAAAGGCAACAAAGACCAAACGTACACATCCGTAATGACAGAATAGACACATATGACTGCATTCAAACCTTAACTCGAGAAAGCTAAAGGTACAAATTATATTGGGTATCAATAATGGATACCCAAATTCTTAAAGATCTAAAGGCGAACCTCACATTTTTTTGGGGGTGGAATTTTGAGGGTTTTTATGCTAGTCATACACATTCCTATCCATGAGACGTTATTAATACTCGGTTTTCATCGGTATGTGTTGGAAACAAGAAAAGCATCGGTCACTTCCAAGTTGTAATAGTCTTAGCCCGTAGTATGTTATATGATTAGTCTAGTAAGCTAATCTGACCCAAGGCCCATGGAAAGCCCGTTAAGGCCCATGGCCGGCCAAGTATGTAGTTTATATACCCTCTCCATGCCTTGGAGGGGGCGGTTGGTTGGTTGGTTGGTTGTTTCATTTTCTTACATTTCAAACATCTATTAAATATTACTTTCTCTCTCTAAAAACCTTCCAACCCACTTCTCTTTCTAGTTCTTGCATAATATCATTAAAGATTACTAGTATTCTTTAATTGGTATCAGAGCCATGGAGTGGTGTGTTTAGTTTTTGTATTTGTCTTTTGATTTGTGTTCAAAACCTTTACAAAGAGCAAAATCTTGATTTAAATTTTTTCGGCTTAAAAACCTTAAAGTTGTCATTTTTCCTTTTCCTATAGGGTTAGTAACACTAGTTGTACAAGATTTTTTGCAAAAAACCAACCATAAATGTGTCTTTTTGAGTTTTGAAAAATTTGGTTTCGTCATAGTTATAATCAAACTAGTCGTCGTAGTTGTAACCGAACGAGCTGCTTTTGTTGGAACCGAACTAGTTTGTTTGTGTGGAAACCGAACGAGTTAATTTTAGTTGGAACCGAACGAGTTGTTATTAGTTAGAACCGAACTAGTTGATTTTAGTTTGAACCGAACTAGTTTTCTTCAGTTGGAACCGAACTAGTTTTCTTGAGTTAGAACCGAATTCAGTCCACATTCAGTCCACATTCAGTCCAGCAGATTATTCGAGCTTATTTTGGTGTTTAGCAGTTTTACAGCTTATTAATTAGCATTACTACATAGTTTACAGCTTTTTGTTATTATAGATGTTGATTTGATCGAGTTGGCTGCTACGTTTAATCGTAAGATTTGAATCAAAACTCAGTAAGAATCAGTTATAAGATGTGCTAAATCTGCTTATTTTACAAATTCGGAACTGGTCCAAAAGTCAAACTCGGAAGTAGTTTCAGATCTGGTCAAAACTCAACATTGACTTTGGTCAACAGTCAAACTCGGTAATATAACTGCTTATTCTGAGTTTCCGACCTTATTACCGAAAAATGTTTTTGGTCGCGATCAAAAATGAAAAAGAAAGCTACAAGGAGATACACAGATCTGTACCAATTTTGATATCGAAACAGCTTAATAGACACATGATACCGAAAATAAGTTAGCTCAGTGTGACTTGGTTATGACCGAGTTAAGGTACATCTGTATCGAAAAGGAAAACTGAACAAGAAGAACAACAGCAAAAACGTCATACCATCGCAATCACCACAACTACAACATCAAACTTCAACTCAACCACAACAAATCCATAATCACCATCACCTCTTTACAATTAACATCAACTCATCTTTACAACATCTACCACAGACTCATAAACATGACTATCACAAACTCGAAACATGACTCATCAAGATCTCAGATTTTTCATGTGTTATATTCAAAAGAGATGACCTTTAAAGATCAAGAACACAAAAGAAATATCGTCATTGATCATTGTGGAAGCAAACCTTCTTTTTAATATACGACAATTATCAAGATAGAACAAGAACAAGTTTTTTCGTGTCCTTCTTTGAGTCGGTGGAACCAAGAAACATAAAAGAAACAAGAACAAACCCTACCCGAGACCCTTTCATGGATCTTGATGTCTTGGTCTTCTTGTGCATTAAAACAACAAGGATGGATACAGAAAGAGCTCGTCTATGTGTTGCTTGTGCATCGTGTGTAAGGAGTGTATGATGATGGATGGTATAGTATCAAAATAAGGTGATGAGGATCTGATTATAAACAAAAATAGCGGCTAAGATTTGTAGACATGGGAGATTTTAGGGTTAAATAGATAAAGGGTATGTAAGATGTGAAGAGATAAGGGTGAGAGATAGGGGAGTATTTTTTATGATTAGGGTTACACTAGGTGTTGACCTAGTAATATGAATGATGTATGTTAGTTTGACTGAGTTTATGTGGAAGTGAATGAAAAAGGCGAATGAAATATGATAGGGTTTGGATGTATGACAAAAGTAAGGTGAATATCTGTTTTTATATCACAACTTAAGTGGACTACCATTGCAATACTACTGTTGGGCTTGTGATATCAGACTTGTGTTTGGGCTAAAAATGGATCAGGTACAATGCTTGAGATATTGGGGTGGATCAAGTATAACAAATAGTGGACTACATTAGTTTATTAAGCTGGACTATTATGGCTAACAACGCAAAAACAAAAACAACACTTATTGCTTAAAATGATCCTTATTGAAGATTCAAGAAAAATGCTAAAAGGCTATTCTCGGGATTTAACCGCAAGAAATGACTACGGGGTTTATTCTTTATTACTTATTCGGGATTGAAGTAATATGTCATGGGGAAGTGTACTTATTTCATCTTTATGCCTTTCTACCTCTGCAATGAAGATGACTTGTTTGAGCATATAAGAATTGTCATGAAGACTTGAATATCTGGTTACTTTTGTGATTCTTTCTCTCTTTTATCCATAAAGTAGCTATGACTTTAAGGAGTTACGTTGTAGTGCTTAGTGACTCACATAGTTGAGGATATTTCAAGAGATTCTTCTGGATTGAACAAGCTTAAGTCACAACTTTGGGAGATGTTACTTTAGTATCGAGTTTGTCATATCGAGTTTTTTCCATCAGTGGTCATTACAAAGAGCCGACAAAATGCGAGGTTGGAATTGAATTAGTCAGAGAAGAGACAAATAGAGGTTCTTTATCAGTAGTTGATTCTCATGCTTAACCGAATTTATTCTACTTCACGCATGGTTGTTCTATCGAATATTCGGGCGTACTCAGATTATGATTTTTTCGATGGTCATCGAATGCAATCAGGGGGAAGAAAAGGAAGTATTCGATAGATAGCATCAATCAGGGGGAAGAAATGTGTACTTATCTCGCCTTCATTTCTTTCTTTCTTATCTTTAAGTCCGCTTCTATCTTATGGAGATGGATTGTATGCTTTCAACCTCTGGATGGTTAGTGTGTGAAGTATGTGCATACGTGAGAAGATGTTGCTGATTCCTTGCATGTTCCCCTGAATGGATATTCATCAGAACAGAAGCAGTTCAGTTTGATGTGGTTGGCTTCTTCTTCTGCTTCTTCTACTTCTCTGATTCTACTTCTACTTCTACTTCTTCTTCTATGAAGCTACATCACAGTTTCAGAATCTGCTTACAATACGGATGTTGGTTTGGGGGGAAGCTGATTCAGAAACTTCGACAAAAAGAAGTAGATGAAGAAAGCTGTGTGAAGACATGCAGTATGAACTGGGGGAAGATAACTCAGTTTATACAAATTACATTGTATCGTCTGCAAGTAATGGAAAGATTCAAGCTGAAGCATTTATATTTGTACTTGTAGGATACATTGTAAGTAATTCCATATGCCACCATATTGGGGGAAGATTGTTAGGATTAAAAATATGGTGTCTATATGGATTTAACATTCGTTCCTATATATCTTGAAACACAAGGAAACTAAGTGTAATTAGCCCAAAGATGGCTTGTGTTTAGACTATAAATACCCCCTCTAATCTTCCTTAGAGGGGTGAACCTCATAATTGTAATTTTCACTAATCATTCAATAAGAACAACTTTCTCTCTCTAAAATGGCTTTCATTTATTTTCATCATCCCCGACCTCCCGAGATCGTGAATCGAGAAACCTCACAAAAACAACTACACCAAGCATAAAATCGGCGGGATGGATATAAATATAACGAGAATTTAGGGTTTTGACTCCATGAAAGCAGTAAAGATAGGAAGATACTAATGATGTAATTATAGGTTTATGCAGGTTTACAAAAGAATCACAAATTTAAATAATGCACATTTTATTTTTCAGAAATACAAAAAAAGTTCGAATTTTCACATTCCTGGAGACGCGACGCCATCGGGTGTTAATCCCGACGCCATCTCCAGCGTCTGTGAAAAATTCTTCTTCGTTTTTTTATGAGAAATTTTTTGCACGCAATTTTATTAGTTAAATCTGAAGAAAGCACTGCATAAAAACCTGAAATTAATTGTTACAATCATATGACTCGAAACTGACGCGAATTAATCTAAATAATTTATTTTGAATGTTTGAATTGGGTTCTTAAAAACCGGATTTATTCCCCTACACTTATTTTGTTGCAAAATACCTTTGATTGCAAATAAGACGAAGTTATAAACAAACAAAGCATGATTACAAAATAATTCAAACATAATAAAACAAATAATAAAGAATTAAAACACAAGATATTCCTAATATTAAACGATAATTAGTTCAAACAAACACAAGAAATAAATATTTTAAATAATTTCAAATCCAAGACTATACAATCCATAACTTTTTCCAACGAAAAACATTATAGAACGATAGACAGAACATGAAAAGATCACTAAGAGTTATCTTAAAAGGGGCCGAAGCGGTACTCATAGCCCGAAGGCATGTATCTCTGATAGCCAAGGGTGGGTAATCGGCCTCATACCCTGGGAACGGGTCAATTTGGAGGTGGGGGTCCAGGTTGTCATGAGTTGATAGGTATTGGAATTGGCAGACAGTGTGATCATACATCGGGTGGGCTCGTTCATCCTGCTGCCCCATCCAAGTGTTAATCCTACCCCAATGCTCGTCTTGCTGGTTTTTAACATATCTACGCGCTTGGCTAACATGCCAATCACCTTACTCATGTTGCGGTACATGTCGGCGGAACCTCCAGCCCCTTCATGACCCGCACCTCCTCCAGCTTCCTCATCACCCTCATCATCTTCCTCATCTTCCTCCGCAACCTCTCGTGTTGCGGGCCAAAAGCATCCCTCATTGTGTAACTTCATGACAACCCCCATTGATATTAATGATTTCTTTTTGAAGACATGAGGGGAGGGCTCGACACTTAATGCCCCCATCATTTCATTGGTTAGCAATCCATAAGATTGGGCAATCCGAGTCACAAACATCCTTCCACAAATCAAACTCTTTTCCCTCATCCCAATCATGTACTTAGCAAGCTAGTATGGAATGTTGCAGACGACCTCATCGGAGTAGATGCAATAAAGGTAGAATAGGTTAATTTCAGTGATCCCTATAGTTGCTTTTCCTATCTATCCGCAAATGTCCGTAGCAATATAACGATGGGCAAGCTTAACTCTTGGATCCCTAATGGCGGCCACTTTCGCATTTCCCATATTAAACCCATCATCCCCAAAGGTTGGCCAAAATCCCAATAACAAATGATTTTGCCTATCACCTGTTACCCCCTTTCTTTAACCCACTTAGAGTAGCACTTTCCTTAGATTGCCTTTCAGAGTACAAACCAATTCTCCATCCTAGTTCCAAAAGAGAAATCTCCTTTGCTTGCCCTTAATCAAACCCTACACCAATGATAAGGATCATGACCTATAAGGGAGTCCAAACTCCAAAGAAGCAAAGAACTCACGAACTAACTCTCGGTAGACATTCCATTGGTTCGGAAGAGGGTTCACCCTTAGGGCCGAGAAGCATCTTTATTGATATACTCAAAGAAGGGATGAGCAGACCTTGCAGGCGAGAAATCCCTATACGATGATACCCCCAAAAAAAAGAAAAAAAGAAATAAAAAACTAAAGGAAAGAAAATAAGAAAAAAGAGAAGAAGATAGAGAGAATTAAAAAAAAGAAGTGAATACCAGTCTAGCAAGAGCATCGTGGCGCATTTGGTGCACACCACTCTCGAATACCTCGAGCGTTCGAACTTTTTCCTCAATTGATACTCCTTGGGAGGAAGAGGACTGACCTCTAGTGCTTCTAGCTCTCTTGCTCATTGTCTGAAATGAAATCAACACAAAGAATGAAAGAAATTAGGATGATATGTTTGGTATTTGTGATCAGAGGGACACAACGGCATCGCGCTTTTGCCTTGACGTCGTCAGAGCAACTTTTTGTTTAAAAATGGGTTGTGAGGGAAAACTAGGCTATTTTTCGTTAAACTCATTCCTAAACATCCCCTTAGGATTAGACCCACAATGAATAAATCAAAAAAATCATGACCATTAACCTAAGATCTGAGTTGTTTTTGTAAAGGTGTTGAGCTCAAATGGTTTAACACCTTGGGTAACAACAAACTACTTAGATTGGTGCCTGATTATCATTAATTTTGACCAATTGATTTATGGTACGAATTAATTGGGTGGAATTATAATAGAATGAAATTGGGATATAACTGAGATGAAGGAAAACCGAGGATGAGAGGAATGAATTACTTACCAATTGATGATGAATGTGCTTCTTGCTGTAAAAATCAGGTCCAAGGTTGATGGTGATGGCTGAGAAAGGTTGATGGTGATGGAATGAGATGGGTTTTTAAGATATCAGGTCGGATATAGCGACGGCGTTACATATTAATCCCAATGCTGCCAGGATGCTTCGGATTCCCAAATTCATTGACTAGTTGACTTTCTGGAAAAAGTAAACGTTTTTCCTTCCCCGGGGTCAAACACGCGGTTACTCTCCATGAGTATGAAAGAGTAATGTGACGGGGTCTTGCTTTTATTACAGTTATCGTCCTAAACGGTTGGGCAATTATGAGGCATCGGTTGGGTTGCTGAAGATTTTCCTTTTCTGTGGTCTTTGATGTTTTTTGAAATTTGGTTTTTACCTGGTTTAAAACCGAAGGTGCTTTTTTGAAACGGGGTGGGTTCGAGAAGTTTAGTTGAACATATCTTATCCATAATGGGGTTGTGGGGATAGATTTGAGGGTATCATGGAACATTTTTTTTCGCAGGAGTTTTTGGAATTTTTGCCGCGCTAGGGGTTCCGGACCTCCTTTCTGAGATTTTGGTAATCTTCTCGATTTTCCTTAGTCCTGCCCCCTTCCTATCTTACTATGCTTTTAACCTCCTTGTTACTTCCGAAAAGTATTTTTTTGTTTGTATAAAATCACCAATAATCTCTTTCATATATTCTTTGAGCTGCCTGACTCTTTCTTCCTGATCGAGGATGAAGTTCATCACAATGTGCTCAAATTCCTCTTGACGTGATGGCTCAGGGGTGGTTGGTACATTTTGTTTTTATTAACCCCCCGTTTCATTGGTTGTCATCCTAAATACGCCTTCGCTTCTTCCCATTAGCGAGATTGCGTTTTTCATAAGTGTATCAACTTTGCGCTCCATGATTCCCAATAATTGTTTGATGTTAGGTTTTTTGTAGTTAAGGCTCTTCTTACCTGGGATGAAGGTATCGTTCCACCCTTCACCTCAATTTGGGGCTAACTCCTCGATATTATCCCAGCCACGTCTGGTCTATAACTTTTAAACTCCCGGCCTGCTACCCGGACAATGCCTATCTGGTGGTGTAGTCGACATGATCGTAAAAAATCTGGATTTGAAGCCATCGATCGATGCCATGATGAGAGACTTTTTGTTGTAAGTCCTTGAAACGAGTCCATGCTTCAGATAGAGATTTTCCATGATGTTTGTTGGAATATCATGGGGGGGGGGGGGGGGGGGGGGGGGGGTGGGGGGGGAGAGACATGATATAGTTGCGAAGTTTCGTCCTTCCCGGTGAAAAAATTGAGCAAGTAAACGAGTATAAGACCCCAACGGGTGATGGATCCTGCTGGAAGACGTTCAAGCTAGTTGCTAGCTTGATCGCGAAGGGAAAATTGAAATAAACGCAGGCACATTCTTTGTAACATCCGAGAATTTTCAAAATTTTGAATGACGATTTTAATCTTTGACTTTTCGAGTCTGACTTGACTTTTGACTTTTGGTCTTTTATTTTCACATAAAAGCGATCACCGCGTAACCGGTAATTTTTCGGAACATATTTAAAGGAGATATATGTTATTCCAAGGTTGATTTATAAAAAACGAGCAGCTAAATCACGTTTTCATTTTTCGGACTCTAAAGCAATTTGATGTAAAACGACATTCCTGACAACTTTTTAGTTTTGACCGAGACCCGAAAACAGTCAGAAGGTGACTGAAATGCCCTCGCAAGATTTTAGAATCAAGGACGAGTACCGGCACAAAAATAATTAAATTACATTTAATTATCACGTTTTATTAAATAAGAATATTTAATAAATTATTTAACATTTTATTCAGTGACGTTTGTTGAAGACGCAAATATTCGAGTAAAAGGATCATTTTACGGACAAGTTTATCGTAAATATACAAAATAAATAATAAACGTTTTAAATAAATTTTATAAAACGTTTACGAAAATTAGTCGAGTGAATACTCATTTTTATCAGAAAAATGATTTAGAAAACAATGGCGCAAGTTTCGTGCGTTGAATCATCCGTTAAGTCATTCAAACGAGTCCCGAACCGATAGTTATCAAAACTATACTAAAAATTTACACATTTAACCCTAAACTATTTGAACTTGTCAACTCTCCTTTAATATATATAATATTAAATAATATATATAATATATATATAAAGTTATATATTTAATTTTCATTTCCATTTCATATATACACACACATACTCCCATCACTCTCTCCCTCTCCCACTTTTTCCGGCCACCGCCGGCCACCACTCAGCCGCCGCCGAAAAACTTTTCCGGTGGATTTTCCCGGCGAACACCAAATGTGTTCCTCTTCTTCCGATCTACCCAACCCACTACCCCACTCGCCGCCACGCGCCATTTTCCCCCCTCCGGCTGTCTCAGCCGTCATCACCATCATCATCATCAACTCGTCATCACCATCATCATCATCAACTCGTCATCATCATCGTCATAACAACACCACATCACCACCGTCGCAAATGGGTGCGTTCGGTTTTGTTGTTAACGCCACAGGGGTGTTTGTTGGCTGTGAAACCACCAAGGGGCGCGTGGTTTAGCAGGTTCACAGGTAGGGTGCGTTTGGCTGTTGGACAGCCATGGGGGTGGCACCACGAGGGTGCGTGTGGCGGGACAGCCACCCGAAAAGGGTGTGTTGTTGGTTGTGGTTCCCGGGTCACGTGCAACACTTGGCGTAGTGTCATCCAAAAACTCTTCATTTGGTATTGAAATTGATTTAGAAACATTGGCCATATTGAAAGTATTTGAAAGATACAACTCTTCATGTGACATGGCCGTTTGAGAAACAAAAACCCTCGAAAGATGATTAATCTTTGTATAATTTTCCAGTTTAATTTCTTTGTTTAGTTGTTTCATCTTTAGGCGACTCTCTTGAGCAAGTTGTAGTGTTTCCTCTGAATCATATACAACAGAAGGATCGTGCTTTTCTAATAGAACTTTGTCATTATACAAACTCTGTTGTTTCTGCTGAGCTTCCTTGAGATAAAAAGGATTTTGATAACCCAAAGCTATTTTATGTTCGGAGTAGTCGAACGAGTCTGGCTTAGGTGAAAGCATGTGCATCGTTTGAATCGATTGACCCGTTTCGACCAAAATATTATCTAATTCTTTTATCTTATTCTCCAGTTGAACTTGTTTATCAAGAAGCTTGTCATCGCGTACTTTGAAATCAGACTTCAACCTTTTCTTTTCTTCAAGAAGAGAAGAAACGGTTGATTTTTCTTTTGAAAGCTGTTTATTTAAATTTGAAATTTCCTCATTCAAAGTCGTTCTTTGTTTACCTAAACTTAAGTGAAGTGCATTTATCTTTTTAGTAAGACACTGCTCTTGATAAATAGACAATTGATAACACCTTTCAAGTTTGTCATATTTTTCTTGACTGATTTCAAAACATTTTTCTTGATTTTTATATCTAGCAAGCTCAGTGGTCAATTTAGCATTTGTTTCTCTTATTTTGCAATTGACCATGTTGACTTTCTCAACTTCTGTAACAAAATTAAGCAATGATGATTCTTGGTAAGCACGTGTTTCCTCAACATTTGCAGGATGTTGTTCTACTGTTCCCCCACCTTGTTCCACACTAGAAACCACAGAAGTAACATTACTATCATTCTGTTGTACTTAGTGTGGTCCAGGAATGGGCTCGAGTAGTTCAGTCTACTGCTCTTCTTGAGTAAACATATTGAATATATCATCATCATAACAATTTTCAGAATGGTGTACCTCAGCTGATCCATCTGAATCATAGACGGGAGCTTTGTCAGATTGAGTACCCGATGTAGATGCTTGCTGCAAATTATCCTGTAAATTGCAGTTGGCAGTTACTTTCTCAGTTTCCTTACAAGCACCTGCAGTAGCCATGAAATTAAATTCTCATAATTGAGTTGGATTCCTGCTTCATCCTTTTGAGCAATATATAGTTGTGTCTGAAGATAAGCAACATCTTTTTCACTGGCTTTTACTGTGACAGTGCTGGCCTATATGACCTCTTCTCCTCTATAGTTGTAACACCTTATCGGATTACCATTGATACCATTACCATTACCCTCAGCTGGTGCTATAACAACATTTCCATTCCCATACTGATTTGCAATTTCCGGAAAAACACTAAGCCTATTTTGATTCCCAACATTCTGATATACTCTGGATTCTGAATTGCATTCATGCCCAATCCAAATGTTCTTACATTCTGCCACGATCTCTCTCTAAACTGGTTCCCAACATTATCATCAACCATTAGCATATGTCTGTCTTGATCTATACCGATTGTGCAATCTGACTGTAGCAAGGGTTTGATGAACTTCTTTGGTTGTTGTTTGTTGGAGTGGTGTTGTTTAGATGAAATGCCTTAGACATGAGTTCAAGTGAATGTCTATGCAGTTGTGGATCTGTGATATCTTCTGGATTTGCATTGGTTGTGGCATGTAGTTCGTGTTGAATGAAGGTTGTGGGACAAAGTTGTTGTTGGGTTGTGGGGTGTTGTATGTAGGTAATGAGTGATGATTGATCTGGGTGAAATGGTGTCTGAGTGTTTGCCATTAATGCTAAAGGATCATGTGTGTTTGCTAGTCGTTGTGCTCTAATAGCATTGATGTCTTGTTGAGTCAACATTGCAAAAGTGATTGTGAAATGATAAACAAGGATCTTAAGTGGGTAAAGTGATTGTTGTTGTGGATTAAAACCAATTGACGTTAACGGGATTTTACAAGTCTTAGATTTAAACAGAGAAACGAATTGAATCTTTCGCGGGATTTTACAAAATCAAGAAGAAACCATAAAACAATAATTAATTGTTGTTGAAATTGTTGTTGTAATCGAAGTACTTGAGCTTTTGTTTACGATTGATGAGCTAAAAACGATGAACGGTTACCACACTTTCAACTTAAAATAATTAACGGTTTATTAAAACAAAAATAAGGACTAACGGTGCAATAACGATTCACGTTGGAGGATTAACGGGCTGAATTAGATCTTTTAAGGACTAACGGTGTAAGCCTAATTCAACAAAGAGGGTTAATAAAGGAGGAAAGGACATGCATTGAATTTGTCATGAAAACCAAGGACCAAAAGTGTCAATTTCGAATTGTAATTAATAAATGCATGCGTGTTCCCTCCTTTTATATCTTCATCTTCGTTTACAATTTGAATAAAACTATAACGTTTTTTGATTTGATCCTTTTAAGCGGTACGGTTATCGTCGGTGACAAATAAATATATCACGATGATCGTTGCAAGACCGCGATCGTAATGGTATAGGTTATAAGTTCCGTAGTTAACCGACACTCGAAACCGAAAAACTCGAAAATTACTAAAAACTTGTAGATCGGTTCACACTTGAAAACAAGTTGTTCGGTTCACACTATAGAAACTGGTTGTTCGGTTCCAACAGACTTTAAGTTGTTCGGTTGGCACTTGTCTTTGAGTTGTTCGGTTGTCAAGACAACAAGTAGTTCGGTTCACAAGTTGTTCGGTTGACAAGTTGTTCGGTTCACAAAGCAATGAGTTGATCGGTTCTCAAGTGGAAACAAGTTGTTCGGTTTGACAAAATATCAAACACCTTGAATGCACCTATTTCTTCTCTTCGTTTCAGCCATGATTGATAGTGTTTCGTACCACAAAACGTGACCACAAATAAGCTATCCACAAAGATGATAAGCCCAGAAATATAAGCTTGTAAATACGTTATGAAGCCACGTGCATAAACCACGAAAATGACTACAGATAAGCTACGAAAACTGTTGACACAAAATAAGCTAATAAAAACTTCAACAACAAGAAAACAAACTGTTTAGACCTTGGCTCTAAAGATGCAAACGTTTTTGGAATAATAGAGACTTTCGTTTTTGGAATAAACTGCTAAAGATGCAAACGTTTATGACTAAATCAGTAAAACAACAAAAAAATAAAGACAAAAAATAAAGACAATAGCGTTGGCCACGTTTTTGTGTCTTTTGATCCACAAATTTACCAATTTACTATTGAAGCCCAAAATGAAAGAACAAGACACAAAAATAGTTGTGGAACAAAGTTGACAAAAGACAAAAAGGTATTTTAGTTGGGGAAAAAAACAAAAATAAGCGAATTTAAGTAAGTCCAAATAGACGAACCAATAAGCTCAAAATCACCACAACCAAAACACTAAACCCAACATTGGCTCTTGATACCACATGTTGTATGATATCATTTCATCACTTTAAACACAAAAATAAGAAAAAGATTTTAGAGAGAGAAAGAACTAGAGAGAGACAAATGAGAGAAATAAAATGAAAAATGGTTACTTGCACTTGAAAAGAAATGAGAAGCAACACCCTCTCCACTCTTTGAGAGGGCTTTATATAGTTACAAGAGATAAAACCCTAGATGGTTTGTTTGGACTTTATGTTGGGTCGGACTTAATACAAATGGGCTTAAGCCCGTCACCTAGCCCAATTAGCTTAAATGAATTCCCGTAAACTATGTTTTTCTTATACAAGACTCGGGATTGATAATGACCATCACTTTACTAAAAACGCGACTAATAAGTAACGGTACACACCATTGTTGTGAGAAGGGGTCACATGCTGAAAAATTGGTTGTTGAATTATATGCTCCAAATGGTATGTTTCTTTAGTCCTAACATTCTCTACTTCTTTTGGTCTGATGGGCAAATTAAGTCTCCTTCCAAGAAAAGAAACTTCTTTAGGTTCCAATTCCCAATCATCATCTATCATCTCCATATTCGAAAATCAACACCTAGGGATCAACTTTGTCCTAATAAAACAAAAAAAACCTGTTTAAAATCCTTAATGTTTATTAGGTATCATCAATGCTCAGGTGATAATAGCAATAGTATCCTTAGGTGGAAAGGATGCCAATTGAGTGAGGCGGTCTTATGAAGGTCAAAGGGTCTACTTCTTCATCCTAATAACTATCCTCACTGGTGGTTTGATGGGGGTTAGAGGGTCTATTTCTTTTACCTAGATCTAACTTCTAAAGGATGGGAAAACCAGGAAAGGTTATGGTTGAGGCTCCGATTCATCAAAGATAGAATTCCTAGAACAAGGATGACACACCCCATAATTTCAGATCATTTTTAAATCTTTTACGTATCATTACTTTGACTTCCAGTTACATTAACAATCTGAAATTCTTTGGGAAGTGTGTTCCGCGTACAAAAATTGAAATCGTTACCGAATGCGTTTCGACGTCGTTTCTCGGACTGAGATTTGTCTTGTATATGTATACCTGTAAATTCATTCATATGTCATTTCGTGGTTATGATTATTTACCGTTTACGATCATCTTAGTGTAGTTATTACGATGGCCCCAACAGGGAGGAGGCATCGCCCACTGTATCAAATGTGCTGACGTTTTTAAGATGAGGGACGATTATCAGAAGAAGACATATGGTTTACTTGTACAAACCAGAAATACCCATTGGAAAATGGGAAAATATAGCCATGGATTTTACCACAAGCTTGCCAAAGACAACAAGCTATTACTATACGATTTAGGTAATCGTGATCATCAAAAGAATTATGCTGGCGTGAGACAAAAACTCTTAAAATTTCAGGTTGGAGGCATCTCCGTGGAAAGGAGTGATATGTTTTGGCAAAAGGGGAAAGCTGAACCCGCATTATATTAGACCTTTCCAAATTCGTGCTAGAGCGAGAACCATTACTACCCGACTCGAACTCCCAGATCAACTAAGCAGAGTCCATAGCACTTTTCATGTACCAAACCTGAAGGAGTGTTTGTTTAACGAAGCACTCGTCATTCACCTAGGAACGCGAAGATCAATTTATAAGGAAATACCTCCTACATGTTTTCAAAATCTATAACGGCACTAAATGTCACGTCTTAAGATTTGAGGACAAAGCTCTTTTAACGGGAAAAGGATGTCACGCCCCGTAAATTTTAGATCATTTTTTTAACTTTTCCAATCATTACTTTTGACTCTCATACGTTACGTTTAAATTTGGCAATTTTTCGGGAAGTTGTTCCGCGTAAAAACTGAAAATCGTTATCGAAAGCGTTTCGATGTTGGACTGAGATTAGTCTACGTATATTATACCTAATAAAGTCATTCTATGTCATTTCGTGGTTTACGAATATTACGTTTGTGATTTTTATATTTTGGCGTGAGATTACGTTTTAGCGTTTTATGTCAAACGGAACCTCGAAAACTTGTCACCTATGCATGAAACCCGAATTTTCCGAACGTTATGTAGTATTAAAATCTAAAATTTTCGTTCTATGCCCTCCCCATATTTAAACATTTCAAAATTTTCATAACTGCGTAATTTAATTCCAGTGAGCATCTTTTTGAATTTCCCATGCATGTGCTCATGCATAAGCAAGATAGTGACATATGATAAGGTCATTCTCATGCACTCTTCACTAGTTAACCATATTCATGTGATCTCTTACACCTTGGTCCCCACTAAACCACTTAACCATTTTGTTAATTTAAACCTTGGCTTATATATGTAGCTAGCTTACAAAAATGATTCATGGTCCTCTCCCTTTTGCCTTGTCTAACCGAACCAAGCACACACTTAACAAGGGTGTGTGTGTGTGTCTTGACCAAGACCACATGTTCTAGCCTTACACCCTTGTCCCATTCTATAAATACCATCCTTATATCATTTTAGGGTTCCTTACATCTCCAAGAAACACCAAAAACAACATATCTTTCTTTCTCTCTTCTTTTGGGTCACGACAAGAAACAAGGACTACAAAGGGTCCATCTTTTTCATTTTTCTCTTAAATCCAAGTATTATTGATTCATTTCTAAGCTTATCTAAGGTGATTCCAAGTGTGGGTTTAAAGAATTTCAAGGTTTTTGCAAGATCTTAAAGTTAGGGTTTCAATATTTTTGGTGGGTTTACAAGATCTATGGCTTGTTTATATAGATCTTGTGATATTTGCTTGTTCTTCATAAGTTGTAAGCTTGTTCTTGAACATTTGTCTTCTTTTCTATTTTCATTCATGTTCTTACATATATCTTATGATTCCTATTGTGTTTGTGCAAGTTTTTCAAAAAGCAACTAGATGGGTTTATAAAATAATGAAGTTTTTAGTGTTCTTGAATATGTATATTGTTGTCTTGGTGAGGTTGAGTGTTCTTGTGAGTTGCAACAAAGATGGAGATGGGATTAGGATAGATATAAGTGTTGATTTGTTGTTGGATTAGTAGTGAACGAAGATTAGGTTAGTATAAACACTATTGTGAAGTTTGGATGGATTTTTGAAAGCGTTTATGAAAAATAAGGTTGCTGATCCAAATTTGTTTTAGGGTTTTGGGCGACTTAAAAATGTTTTCATTAGTCAAGAAGGTAGTTTTTGGATAGCTCGTTTCGTATAGATAGTTTTTCATATATCAAACACTAAAATCGAACTTAAACGACTTACCGCAGTTACGCCTCAAATAAACTTAAACATTTTTCGGCAAAAACGATTATAATATACGATCAGCATATGGAACTGGAAAATGACCTTATTTGACCCTTTTGAGTCCGTTATCGCCAAAAGTGTAAAACACAAACATGGACTCTAAAATTACGTTTCCCTTCTAAAGCCGCAAAAGTTGTGTTAAAATGCTTTATGAGTGAGATAGACCTAGTTTCGTTCAAGTATTTTCGCAGCATATAATCTTTAATATTAAATACTGTTTTTCAAGTGGGTTTAGGTTAGTTTAGGTTTCAAACCTTAGAATAATTTTAACCTAGCTGATTTGATCTTATTACGATGGGTTATGAGTTTTCTAAGGAATGATTAAAGCGATGATAGCGTGGAACGTTAATAAAAACATAGTAAGTAGTACGAATTAGCCGAAATAGAAAATGAAAAGTAGGCGTTTAGGTTTAGTTAGTACGTTTATGATTTATGAAATTATGGACTTGACAAAATACAAGGTGGACGTATTAACATCCCGAACACTTAGGAACATTTCCGAAATAGAAAAGTTTCCTAAAAATAGTACTTTTCAACAATGGCAACTTTTCGTTAAGTATGGCGTAACGTTTTATAACCTAATGAGTTATCATAAAGGGAAACATTTTTGTTAAATAAACTTAAGACAAACACATAATGGATGTTAGTTTCTTTTATAAAACATTTAATGCAACGTTTATTATTAATTTATCGTTATAAGGCGCTCGTCTTATAATTAAGGTCGTGGTTAGGAGGCGTTTCGTGTTACTTTGTTCTCCTTAGTCGATTACTATTCTCATCGTTTGCTTAAGGTAAGTTCATAGCCCTACGTTTTACTTGTTTTATATCTACCTTATAACTTTTGAGGTGGGAACATGCTCGATTACAAACTTATTTACTCTAATGATTTCAAACTTATATAAATGTTCGTTTGCAAACTCGGTTACATTATTGATATCACATTTTGTTTTACTTATGGATGCAATTACTCAAAGCCTTTCTTTTGGAAATACGTTGGTTACTTTTAAAATAGACACAGTTACTTTTCCTTACAAATTTTCCTGTTTACGTGTGCCTAGTTGCGAATAAGACATGATTGCCTGGACTATCATGAATGTTAATTTCTTAAACCGACCGTACTGGTTAAGTACGGAGCCGCGGAATGTCTGTAAATAGATCTGTGAGACTTAATCCCTATCCGGGTAAGTAGCGCTTACTAGATTCGGAAGACACGAACAAACAGATATATATATCATGTCAGATTTCACTAGGCGATCTTGGTCAGATACCTCTAGGGCAGTTAATTTCTTGTTTGGAATATAATATGCTTCTTTGAATTGTGTCCACTGGTTGTCATGATTTTGCGCAACACTAAATACTTTTATGTGTTGTTTTCCCTGTTATATCTGTCACAAGCGTACTGTGAACTTGTGGCGCCACCTACCCTCACTGCTTTAGTTGAACTGTTTTATAACTTACTAAATGATTTTCATAATACTGTGAGTGAAGCAATATTCACTAAATGTTTTTTATTCTCGTAAATGCTTTACTTAAACCTATGAATTCATCAACTTTTTTTTGATGTTTTAAGCATGTTTTTTAGGTGCTTAGCTTTGGACTTCGCTGATGTGCTATGCGGAGTCTACGTGCAATATGATATCATCTTTCAAGACTTTATTATCATTCATACTCGTTGTCTTTTGAAAAACTAATTATGCTTCTGCTACATTTTTCTTACGCTTCCGCAAATGTTTAATCTCTTTTGAATCTTGTAAAACTTATCTATTTTTAAATATTGCAACGAGTTATGATTTTCAAAACGTCTATTAGTGGTCGTTCTCTCATGCTTTGTGTGATGTATATTATGACGTCACGCCCCCGGACACGTATTCCGTCCAGGCCCCGTTTGGGGGTGTGACATAAGAGGAATGTCTAGTATTAAGTATTTTCAGCCTTATCCTCTAGTGGTGTTTCATCTAAAGTTTCTACCTCAATCGGGATTCCTATAATCTCTTCTACTTCATCCGGGTAAGTCACGGACGGTGTGTATTCCTCAAATGACAGTAGGGTTTATGTGGTACTCTCAGGGCTTGTAACTCCTATCTTACTATCCATCGTACTTAGGCTATCTACATGCTCATCATAATCTAACTAGGCCATGCACCTAGGTACCTGTACCCTAACCATATCATCCCCAACTATTTGAGCATTTGGATTTGCTATTGTTTCATCAGAAATAGCACTTGTGGGGTTGTTACATTTTTATCATATTGGGCACAATCCTCTATGGCATACCATGCTCATATATCACGAAACTTCCTAAGATCCCCTTTTACTGTCAAATTGATGATATGGCGGGATAACAAGTCGTAATGCTTAAGAAAGATTTTAATTAGGGTCCATATACTAAGGCCATGATTAGTGACTTTTCGGATTACGTCTTTGAAACGAGTCCACGATACTCATACATGTATATATATATGATGATCGTAACGACAGTACCACCGCAAAAAGGGTACGTGAGATTTGATGACATTTGTTTTGCTCATGATCTTTGACGGTTACTCAATAAGTCCAATATCATCGGTGTATCATGAGTTATGATGGTAGTTGAGTAGTTCTAGAATGATTGGTGTATAAGAAAAGAAACGAAACGACTTTAAGAAGAAAAGAAAAAAAGATAACTCAAAAGGGTCACTATTACTATCAAAGGGCGATGATGAGTAGGAGCGGTCTATTGATGTGAGGGTTGCGAAGACTTCACATGAAGTTTTACAATTCCCTAGGCAGTGTACCTAGTCGTTGTAGTGTAGTATAGGCAAGACTCGGGGGTTATTATCGTTCTCTAGGGGAATAGGCTGGGAAGGCTTGATCAAGGTCTAACAAAACCCTAGGGGTTGAGAGAATATTATTTTTGTTTTTTTATATTTATAAGAAAGCTGGTAAATCTATAGTTTGAGAGGTTGGTTTGTTTAACTAATTACTAAACTCATTAATATCTAATCTACTGGTGATAAATTTTTGATAAGCAAATGTATTTTCCTAATCATGCACTACTCCTCAGATTGCTTCTTCTAGATTCGTTGCTTTGTCACACTTGTGATGATCTGTGTAAGTATTTCCTAGGTCATGAACGGATTACACAAACCCACCGTCTATTTAATATTCTGTTAAGGCAACGCACAAGTAAGGTAGTATGAATACTATTACAAGGCCCCTAAGAGTATATTAAATGCATGTGAAATAACTTAAGAGGGATCAACCATATAATGGGTAAGGTAGTATGAAGACTGTTAACGATGGTATCCTTTCTACACTACTCGCGTTTCCCTAGACATATCAACAACGATACAGACAAAAGCTGGTTTTCTAAAGCCTAACGCGCATATTCATCAACAAGAAGCAGCGTCAAAAGGACCTACAACTTAAGTTTCATGCAATCATAGATAAATACAAAGGAGGGTTTAGCCTCGCATGTTATAAAGAAAGCAAGAAGATAAATCAATCAAACAACATATAGACATATTGAATGATTAATGATAAATAACCTTACTTGATTAAAACATGGATTCAAGGTAGTACACTAGGGTTTTGAGGCCCTAAAAACGACCTATAAAGCTCCTAAAATGACTAGGGTTCGTCTCCCTAGGTTTTTACAAAGCTATCCCAAAGTTACACACATAACACCCTACAAACGGATATATATATATATAGAGATGTCGACGCGACGGTGTCGCTTTGTAATCCTGACGTCGTTGCCACGTAAATGATTCTAGATCCTCTTTTAGTCGGCCACGTCCTGACGCCGTCGCGAAATTCCTGACGCCGTCACTAGATAGATCACGACGGCGTCGCTTTATGCCTGCGACGCCGTCTCCACGCACTGTATGCATAAATCTTCAAGAGATTTGGTGTAGGTCCGTAATCTTGTCCGTTTCTTCTTCAAATGAGCCCAAGTCACGTGTATTTCCTCCAAAGCCATCCAAGTGCTAAAAACTTGAAAACAAATGATTAAGCACATAATCTGAGCATATTTGCATGATTTAGGGGGTTAAATGACCCCGAAATAGTGTATAAAATGACACCTCATCAATAAGCTTACTTTACGTGGCTTATTTCAAAATAAGCTACAAAAAGTGAGCTTATGAAACATAAGCAGGAAACCAAATAAGCTAAAACAAACACCCCTTGTGATGGTCTTACCAAAAAATAACAACACAACTGAAACACAATAACAAGCAAAATAAAGCTTGAATATAAAGAATTTTTACCAAAGGTATTCGTGTGGACCGAGCAAATCCAAAATTTTGATGAAACCCATCTCATTGTCATTGTCATCTTTATCTTCATCTCCATCTCCCCACACTGATAAAAACTGCTTCCCCAAATCTACCATAAAAAAATTAAATAGCATCATAAGCTGGTAAAATAAGCCAAATCCAAACACCCACTATAAACCCATAAAATTAAAACATAACCCTAATCTAAAAACAAAACAAATCAACAAAAACCCTAAATTTAAAATTAACCCTAATTTTACCTTTCTTTCACAATTGGCCTCTTTTGTGGGTTTGATTGAATCGTATGTTCATCTTCAAATTAGACATATGAAAATGTCTCTGTCATTACAAATGATATAAAAAATACAAAAAAATACACCGTAAACTTAAGGAAAAGTACCTGATTAAATCTCTGAATTTTTGAATCACTGTGAAAAATGAATTTGTGCAAGATTAGTGAATGAGGTATGTGTGAGACTGATTTGAGGTTTGGATTGAGAGAGAAAAATAATGAAAGTGAGATTAGAAAGAGTTTAGAGACACGTACCCTACACGTGTTAGTTTGGCAGCAATAAAAGGTCGGGTCACTCATAAATGCTCGGGTCGGCCTCGGGTTAGGCCAAGCATTAAATACAACCCGTTAAACCCGGCAATCCTGTCTTTTGTATAGTTTTCTAATACTGATATCCAAGGTTTCAAAAATCGTGAATCTTTAGCCGGGCGGTCGACCACCTTGTAGCTTGTAATCGGTCAAGGCGGGATTAATTGGCGATTAATCGGATTGGCATTTCTAGCAAAATTTGGGTATTTCCGGCAAGTTTTGTGTATTTTCGGCGTGTTTTTGATATTATTAGCACTACTTTTTTCTAATAAAACTTGTAATAGATTTAAACATTTACTATAAGTGATCAAAACAAGCTTACGATGAGTTTTAGGTACTTCCGGCAAGATCGGAAGGTTTTTGGCAAGTTTGACCACCGTTGACCACGGTTGACCTATTTGTTTGACCTTGTTACATTAATCGGCAAGGTTGATGGCCTTGTAGCGCGTAATCGGCGATTAATCGACCTTGTAGACCTTGTTTTGCAACACTGCTGATATCTATAATCAATGTGAACACTTGTATGAAAATAAAAAGATCACGGTTTACACAATGATAGAATGAGACACAAATTTATCTTACAATAACTTGTAGGTTTAAGTGGATTAAAATAACTAAAACTAAAAAAACTAAAATTCTTTTATTAATCCAAAAGTCAATCATTTGGTGGGAACCAACAATTTTAAAAAGATCACATGCTGCTCGTTTTGAAATATTTAATGGTATTATGGGGCGCAAATACGTTAACTAGCATGTATGTTCACAAAATCATAAAATGAGACAAACTAAATGATAGAATGAGACACAAAATCATCTTTCAATAACTTGTATATTTAAGTCAATAAGAATAATTAAAACTCAAAAAACTAAAATTGTTTTATTAATAAAAAAAATCAACTATCTTTTATATATTTAACATAATAAATGAAAACACTCATGTTGAGTTAATTTGCAAAAGGTAGCTTGGAGTAGGGGTGTCAAATGGGTTGGCCCGACCCGACCCGAACCCGACTCGAACCCGATAAGACCTTATAGGGTCGGGTTGATTCGGGTCTAACTTAGCTTATCGGGTTTATCGGGTCAACCCGATAGACCCGATAAGCTAATAGGGTCGGGTTAGGGTCTTAGTTAATTTTTTATCGGGTTATCGGGTCAACCCGATAAACCCGATAACATACGAACTGTTGTCCAGGAAACCTATCATGATTTTCTTTTCTAGTCCTGTTGACTAGGGGTATCCTGCACTAGAAGAAGATTGGACATGGCACTGGTGTGGGATTGTTAATGATCGTGTGACCAACATAACAATTAGGCAGGTTTAAAACATGGTAATAATCCCAATGCCTCTTATCCAAGCAAATCTTAACACTTACTATGCGTCCTTCGTGGATGCATCACAAAAACAAGTTCTAGAATTTAATATACTACCGGTACACTCTCATAATCCTAAAGTAACCAATACCAATGTTCCAGAAAAGGCGACAAAACCATGCATACACATCCGTAACGAGGAAATAGAACACACTTAATTTGCTGCGACGAAAAATCCTTAACTCGAACAAGCTAAAGGTATAACATCTAAGGGCGAACCTCACATTTTGGGGGTGGAATTTGAGGGTTTTTGTGCTATTAATATAAATTCCTATCCATGAGACGCTATTAATGCTTGGTTTTCGTCGGTATGTTACCATAAAAAAATTTAAATTTGGGTCAAAATTACCTTTTATGCTATGTTTTGATATATTACCCTTCATTTTAAGGACAAAGAAAATGGCAAATGAAAGAATAGTTTCTAAGGCTTATTTTCCCCCCTTCACTTAAGTTGAACATTGTCCCCAATGTTCTATAGAAGTACCCGTGAAAACGAATAAAGGGAAAAGAAAACAAGGAAAATAAACTAGTACTCTACTGGTTTGCTTAATAATGGAGAAGAACATGCGATAACTGGTTAAATCGTCATCCAAGAATTGTCCAATGAAACTTCCTAAGAACTTCCAAGCTTCTTCTCATCAAATATAACCTAATAAAACAAAGAATAAGACAAACTACATAACCAAGCATAGTAAAATATGCGATATACAAATATACAATATGAATTTTGGGTTCGACTCGATAAAGCAGTAAAGATAGGATGAGAGAATTGTCAAACTCATTGGTTTTGCAGGTTTATAACAGAAGATTACATATTTTAAATGTTATGCAAGTTTTATTCTCAAAAATAATTAAAAACTTTAAGTTTTCTGGACCTGGGCGTTTGACGCTGTTAGGAAAATCCTGACCCCGTCACAGGTGTCGTGGTGACAGCGTCACGCATAAATCGTGATGTCGTCTCCACGTTCTGTGAAAATGAAATTTTATGTTTTGATGAAGAAATTGTCCTGCACGTTGATTCCACAAGTTAATTCCTGTACAAATAGCTGCATAAAACCTGAGATTTTTGACAATTACTCCATATGACTCAAACGGACGCGAATAAATCGAAACAAATTAATTTAACATTTGAACTTGGTTCAAAAACTGGATAGATTCCCCTACACTTATTATTTGCAAAATACCTTTGATTGAGATTAACACAAGGTTAAAAACAATACAAAGCATGATTACAAGATAGAGTTCGAACATGATCGAATAAAATGAAAAGAATAAAACACATGACACTCCTAATTGCAGGAAAAGTAAATATTGGGTTGCCTCCCAATAAGCGCTTTTCTTTATTTACAAGTCTTGTAGCTAGACTCGAAGTCATACGTCCTTACGTGACTTCTCCTTCATCATCCATTCCTGTTAAGTATTCGGGTCCGAGTTCTAGGCATTCTTTGTAAAATCCTAATTTTTGCTCATTACATACTTCACTCCTCTTCTATTATCCTCCTCGTTCCTAAGGTAGAACTAGATTTGTGTGTTCCTTTTTTCAAGTCTGACAAAGAGTGCATAAGTTCATTATAGGCATCTTATAGGGCACTTTATTGTTCCGTTGGTGAACCTAACTACGCCTTCGGGTGGTCGTGATCATGTTGGATATTTCCACAAAAGGACTTCCACTACACTACTTGTGACAGCCGTAGGTCTATAATTGAGTCTAACTCCTCTAGATTCAATTTTCCTACGAAGACCAGCATATCCTAAATACCATCCTATAGAAAATACTAACACCTCTATTCGATTTTTCCCTAGGGGGGTCAAGTTTTCATCCCTCATGAACCACTTAAACATCATCGGGTCATGATAATAAGAAGGGGATTTTAAGGTCAACAGAAGGCTTTTTCTAACATGGCACATGCCCAATGATGCATGGTATCTTGAGGTTTTGAGGGGCAAACCTCCATAAAGAATGGGGTCGTAGAAATATTGAGGGATTGGTCCCCACATGAGGTACTTGTATATGGTCGAGTTGATATGTGCTTTAAACACATATCATAATTACTATTATTAAGCCAGAAGCCCGATAAAGATGATAAATACAAAAAAAATGCAATTTAATATGTGTTAGTTTCTTAAATGTGTCTTTCAGTAACAAATATACCCCAAAAGAACAAAAATCAAGCAAAACGGACAAACCACACGGGAAATGGAAAGCGCGAGAGAAAACGGCTAGCTGAAGGTGTAATACTCCTTAAGAGGCCAACCCATAAACCCTATTTTTTATTGGCTGAGTCAGCCATTAACATTTGGTTGTTGATCCCAACGCCATGATCGATTCTTTAACGTTGTAAAGTGTTTGTTACCCCCTTGGATTAATCAAGTTTGGGTCAAAATCTTTCTCTTTCAAAACCATTGCACAAGAGAATAAGTTTGCCAAAGTGTCATAACCAAGCACTGGGTAGCCATGATGGCAGCCATATAATGCTTTCACTACCTTATAGACTTTATCAGGATGGTCAGGATCTTCAAAACCTGGAGGTTGACATACATAGACCTCCTCTTCAATCTGACCATACAGGAAAGCACTTTTTACATCCATGGATGGTAGACCATAAAACCCATATAGTAACATAAACCTAGGGAACAGTCTGATGGCCTCACTTCTGGCCACAGAGCAAAAAACGTTATCATAGTCTATGCCTCTTCATGAGTATGTCCATGAGCAACAAGTCTTGGCTTTGTATCTGATGAAAAACCCCCATTAATCTTTCTTGTTTCTGTATACCCACTTTGTACCAATTGCTCTATGACCTTTAGGTAAATCCACAAGAATCCAGACCTTTTGCAGTTTGAACTGAAGAAGTTCCTCCCTGCATTGCTTCTACCCATGATTAATCTCTAAGAGCTTAAGAAACTCTTTTGTCTTCCTGAGAGAGGAAAACAAACAAAAAGACATGTATGAAGATCCTGATGAGTCTTCCCTCATATATAGCACTAAGAAATCCTTTTTCAGAGTAAGAAGTTTTCATCCTTCTTGTCTGAACAGATGACTGCTCATGCACCCAACTCACATAGCTCAATTGGGGGGGGGGGGGGGGATGATCTTTGAATTTTCTTGTGTAGAGTGGAAGGACTTCATAAAGATTGGAGGAATGTTCCCCAATTCAATTTCTTGGTCCTCCATATATGAGTCTTCAGATGCAGGACTAGGTCCTACTAAGTGTTCAGGAGTAGCAGTATTAACTTAAGGGAGAGCAGTACTAACTTCTCTACTACCAGTATTAATATCTGGTCTGGCAGTATTAACTTGTTGATCAGCAGTACCATTTTTCTTAAGACTGCTACCATCATGAGACTCTTCTGCAACATCATCTTCATCATGTAACTCATCTTTATCTTCTATTTGAGCATCAGCAACAATTTTTGGTGAAGCATCATCAAAATATGAAGCATCCTTCCAAATTGGCATTACAATCCAATCTTGATCTTGTTGAGAAGATGTGCTAGAATCAGAAACTCCTTGTATACCTGCAAAATCATTAGAAGATTTTCCTACAACCACTGTACAAAAAAAAAGTTTTTGTTTTTCATTGATTTGAGTTAGAGATCAAGAATCAAACAGGCCCTTTGTGACCATTTCCTTCAAACCATAGGCTTATACTCTAAGAACCCAATATGCAAGTTTTCCTGAACGTTCTGGTTCTAAAAAGATTGTATACCCTAAAAGCTTTGCTACTTAAGGAATATCCAACAAAGAAACCTTCATCACTCTTTTCATCAAACTTGCCCAAATTATCTAAGGTATTGAGAATAGTAACATGACATCCAAAAGGTTTCATGAAGCCTATAGCAGGTTTAAAACCTCTAAGGAGTTCATAAGGAGTCTTGTTATGAGGCTTGACTATTAAGAAATACCCTATCGTAGCATAACAATCAGTATAAACTTCTTCTAGCCCAAAAATGTGATATGTAACTTAGAGTCAGCTAACATAGATTCTAGCAGCCTCAATGAGTGTCCTGATTCTTCTTTCAGCTAACACCATTTTTGCTGAGGAGTACCAAGCTACAACTGTATTCTCTTTAATACCTTCTCCCCTAACAGAAATCATCCATCACCTTGTTTTTAAACTCTGTCCCATTAATCACTTCGATTATTTAAACTTTTTTATCCACATAGGTTTTTACTGACCTCTTTGATAAAGTTTTTTTAAGGGATCTCCAACTTTGTTTCATCTCTTAGTTGTTTAAAAAGAAAACATGAAAAACCTACCTATAATCATCAGTGCCAACTAAGCAGTACTTTTTATGCATAAACTACTACTACTAACAAAAATTGGACCAAATAGATCCATGTGCAACATAAACAATGGCTTAGTAATGATCAATAAGCCCTGTTCTTACAAAGGCTCTGGTGTTGCCTTGCCTATTAAGCCAGGCAACACTGTTTTGGTCATGGCTCAAATCTTTTTAAAGGCCAATCACTTACAAGACTATCTTTTGACCAAGTTATTTATATTCTTAAAAATTTTCTATGACCAAGGCCTCCTATGCCAGACATTGTTTCTTTAGATGTAGCTTTTTGCAACTAGACAAGTTTAAACAATCTTTGGGAATATGTTTTTCCATATAAAACTGTACATGTTCTCACGTCTAGGATTTTAAGAAGTATCAATTTCATCAGGCAACTTAAAATTAGGAGAAAGGACAAGAACATTTCAGATGTCAATAAAAAGAACTAGTTTCCTTTTGTCACACATCTGTGAAGACACTAAAGAGCTGAACTTTAACTCTTTGACAAAGTATACATCTCAAAATCAAGATTACCAGATTTTAATAGTACATGTAACAAGTAATTTTGGCCTCCTATGCTCCTCCACCAAAACTAACAAAACACCATCAAAGTCTTTAAAATCTAAAAGATGGGCTATGTTTCCAGTCATGTGCCTTGAGCATCCACTATCAATAAATCCTTTATCATTTAGTTGTGAATTGCTCTGCACATAAAACTTATGAAGTTAGTTTTCTTTTGGGACCCAAGCCATTACTGACTTGGATCCTGCCCTCGTGCAACCAATGTAATTATATTTGTTGAAAACCAGTGATGCACCATTGGGTTTGATGGGTTTCCAAACCTAACATGCTGAGGTCTTAACAAATTAAACCCCTTTTCCCTAACAGTATTAACATTTTGCCTACCAGTATTAACATTTTGATTATAACACCTTTTTGTTAATGTTGTTCTCTTGTAAAATGGCCTGTGAACAGTTGATTGTGCTTGATTTTGAAAATATGTCCTTGGTCTAGCACAATGAACTGTTGATTTGGGGTGAGCAGTATAAGAAGGCCTAACAGTATTAAAAGACCTAGCAGTACTAAAAGGTCTACTAGTGTTAACAGACCTAACAATATTAACAGGCCTTGCAGTATTAACATATTTTAGGCCAGTCTTCATTAAGACTGCTCTTGGAGCCATATGTTTGTATGCACTGGGATGAGAGGTTTTAGAATAGTAGTCATTATCTTTTTTGTTATTATTATTTCCACTTACTATTCTTTTCCTCTGTTGGTTTGGACAGCTGTATTGAATGTGATCAAAACTTCCACAGATAAAGCATGCCTTGTTATTTGTAACACCCTCAAATCTGAGTATGCAACGAAATGTTGAATATCCGAAGGCGTTACATTATTGGGTTAATAGCACAAGATCTGAGAACGACTACTAAACGTGTCGTTTGAAAAA
>BQNB010085775.1:0-25542 GCA_026074375.1 Tanacetum coccineum
CCACATCTGATGAATCTAAACTTTGGCATAGAAGGCTAGGTCACTTAAATTTTAAAACCATGAATAAATTAGTTAAGGGAAATCTTGTAAGAGGTTTACCTTCCAAACTTTTTGAAAATGATCAAACCTGTGTTGCTTGTCAAAAGGGAAAGCAGCACAGAGCCTCTTGTAAGTCTAAAACAGAGAACTTAATTAGTCTTCCTTTACATTTGTTGCATATGGACTTCTTTGGTCCAACATTTATAAAAAGCCTTATGAAGAAAATATATTGCCTAGTTGTCACACATGATTATAGTAGGTTTACATGGGTTTTCTTTCAAGCTACTAAGGATGAGAAAATCTAGTAGATCACAAGGTTAAGGTGATTAGATGTGATATTGAGACTGAGTTCAAGAACAAAGAAATGAATTAGTTTTGTGAGATGAAGGGTATTTTAAGACAATTTAGTGTAGCTAGAACTCCTTAACAAAATAGAGTTGCTGAGAGGAGAAATAGGACACTAATTGAGGCTGCTAGGACTATGCTAGCTAATTCTAAGTTGCCAACTACTTTTTAGGCAGAAGCAGTTAATACTGCTTGCTATGTGCAAAATAGAGTGTTAGTAGTTAAGCCTCATAACAAGACCCCATATGAACTTTTTCATGGTAGAACACCAACTTTAAGTTTTATGAGACCATTTGGGTGTCCTGTTACCATTCTTAATACCATAGATCACTTAGGCAAATTTGATGGTAAGGCTGATGAAGGTTTCTTTGTTGGATACTCTTTGAATAGTAAAGCCTTTAGAGTATTCAATAGTAGAACAAGGATAGTGGAAGAAAACTTGCATATTAGGTTTAGTGAGAGTACACCTAATGTTGTAGGTAGTGGACCAGATTGGCTATTTAATATTGATGCACTAACAAGAACAATGAATTATGAGCCAATTGTTGCAGGTACACAGTCTAATGGTTTTGCAGGTACAAAAGCAAGTGATAATGCAGGTCAAACTAGAAAGGAGACAGAACCTGTCAAAAATTACATTTTGCTACCATTATGGACTGTTGATCCACCATTTTCCCAAAATCCAAAAAGTTCTCAGGATGATAGATCCAAACCTTCAATTGATGATGAAAAGAAGGTTGATGAAGATCCAAGAAAAGATAGTAAATGTATTGATCAAGAGAAGGAAGATAATATTAACAACATTAACAATGTTAATGCTGCTAGCACAAATAAAGTTAATGTTGTTGGTGGAAAACAAGCATTGAACTTCCACTTGATCCAAATATGCCTGAATTGGAAGATTATAACATATTTGAAGATGATGAAGATGTTGGTGTAGAGGCTGACATGCACAATTTGGATACAACAATCCAAGCCAGTCCTATTCCAGCTACAAGAATTCATAAAGATCATCCTCTTGATCAAGTGATTGGATATTTGCAATCAGCTACACAAACAAGAAGTGTGTCAAAGAGTTTGGAGGAACATGGGTTTGTTAGCACTATTCAACAAAGAACATACCATAAAGACCTTCAAAACTGCTTGTTTGCTTGCTTTTTATCACAGGAAGAATCCAAAAAGGTAATTCATACATTGAATGATCCAAGCTGGATAGAGGCTATGCAGGAAGAGCTTCTACAATTCAAGTTACAAGAAGTTTGGACTTTAGTAGATTTACCAAATGGAAAAAGGGCTATAGGCACTAAATGGGTTTTCAAGAATAAAAGGGATGAAAGGGGAATTGTGATAAGAAATAAAGCAATATTGGTTGCTCAAGGGTACACACAAGAATAAATGATTGACTATGATAAAGTCTTTGCCCTTGTTGCAAGAATTGAAGCAATTAGGCTATTTTTAGCTTATGCTTCATTTAAAGACTTTGTGGTGTATCAAATGGATGTAAAAAGTTCTTTTCTCTTTGGGAATATTGAAGAAGAGGTGTATGTATGTCAACCACTAGGATTTGAAGATCTAAACTTTCCTGATAGAGTATATATGGTTGAAAAAGTATCGTATGGACTACATCAAGCTCCTAGAGCTTGGTATGAAACCTTGTCAACATATCTGTTGGACAATGAGTTTCAAAGAGGGAAAATTGACAAAACCTTATTCATCAAAAGATACAAAGGTGATATTTTGCTGGTCCAAGTGTATGTAGATGATATTATCTTTGGTTCAACAAAGAAAGAGTTATGCAATGCATTTGAGAAGTTGATGCATGAGAAATTTCAGATGAGTTCTATGGGAGAACTTACATTCTTCTTAGGATTACAAGTGCAACAGAAGAAGGATGGCATATTTATTAGTTAAGATAAATATGTTGGTGAAATTTTAAAGAAATTTAGGTTTACAGAAGTCAAGACTGCAAGCATACCAATAGAAACTCAAAAGCCTTTGCTCAAGGATGAAAATGGTGAAGAAGTGGATGTTCATATGTATAGGTCAATGATTAGTTCATTGATGTATCTTACATCTTCAAGACCTGACATCATGTTTGCAATGTGTGCCTGTGCTAGATACCAAGTCAATCCAAAGGTTTCTCCTTTTGATTTGGTAGCATACACTGATAGTGATTATGCTAGAGCAAGCTTAGATAGGAAGTCTACAACAGGAGGTTGTCAATTTCTTGGATATAGATTAATATCATGGCAGTGCAAGAAACAAATAGTGGTTGCAAATTCTACAAAAGAAGCTGAATATGTGGCTACTTCAAGTTGTTGTGGACAAGTGCTTTGGATTCAGAATCAATTACTTTACAATTTTATGCATACCAAGATCTTTATTGACAATAACAGTACTATTTGCATAATCAAAAATTCTGTTTTTCATTCAAAAACAAAACATATAGAGATCAGACATCATTTTATTAGAGATTACAATGAAAAAAAATTGATTCAAATGGTCAAAATCTAAACTGACAAGAATGTTGCAGATTTGCTTACAAAAGCTTTTGATGTAAGTAGATTTCAATATTTGATTGCTAGTATTGGAATGCTAAATCCTTAAATTCTTTTATCTCTTTATGTTTTTGTAGAGTTTTGTATGAATTAGTACTGTTATTCATGTCATTAAAAGTTTCTGATGTTAAGTATAATTAGTGTTGCTAGTTATACTTAATACTGCTGAGTTTCTGCTGTTAGTTATACTTAATACTGCTGGTATAATTAATATTGTGATAATTGAGAAAATTGATATGGCTTGTATTTTCTTGATTTTTGGACTAACATTTTGCAGAAAAAGTAAAGAAAAGTGTTAGATTGATGATGGAAAAGCTGGTTATTAGAGAAAATAGACAGAGAGTTTTGGGGAGTAAAAGAATTAAGAGAATTGGTAAGAATAAAAATAAAAAGAGAGTTGAATATATTAAAAACAGACAGAGTGTTTGGAATGGAATTGGAGTTAATGTTGGTGACTCAAAGTTAATGCTGCTAGGCATAAACTTACTACTGCTAGTGAAAGTTAATGCTGCTAGGCATAAACTTACTACTGCTGGTGAAAGTTAATGCTGCTAGGCATAAACTTACTACTGCTGGTGAAAGTTAATGTTGCTAGGCATAAACTTACTACTGCTGGTGAAAGTTAATGCTGCTAGGCATAAACTTACTACTGCTGGTGATGGTTAATGTTGTTGAGGGTATTTTCATAAATACTTCGATTAAGGGTTTCAATCACTCATTTAATCGATTTCACTCTTTCATATACTCTTTAATCATAAACCCTAACTCAATTTTATCATCCATCATCAAAACCCAACACAATGACGACCCTAAAGTTTGCTGATACTCACAACATGGTCGCGTTCTTGTCTAAACCCGCAGAAAGTGAAGGGTTTGAACAAATTGTGGATTTCTTGAATGCACACCCTATTAAGCATGCATTAACGGTTAATCCTACAATCTATACTTCGTGTATTGAACAATTCTGAGCTATTGTTAAGGCAAAAACTGTCAATAGGAAAGTATAGTTACAAGCCCTAGTGGATGGGAAGAAGATAATCATAACTGAATCAACTGTGAGAAGAGATCTTCAACTGGAAGATGCTGAAGGTGTTGATTGTCTACCCAATGCTACCATCTTTAAACAACTTGCATTAATGAGGTATGAGCATGTTTCACAAAAACTCACTTTCTATAAAGCATTCTTCTCCCCCACAATAGAAATTCCTCATTCATATGATTTTACAATGTATAAGTTCTAAGACTACTGCATGGAATAAGTTTAGTAGCACTATGGCTTCTGCAATTATCTGCTTAGCTACAACCAGAAGTTCAACTTTTCAAAATACATTTTTGAAAGTATGGTGAAGAACTTGGATAATGTGGGCAAATTTTTTATGTTTCTAAGGTTTATACAAGTCTTTTTGGATAAACAACTTGAAAGGATGCCTACTCACAACAGAATATATATTGCACCCTCTCACACTAAGAAGATATTTAGGAATATAAGAAGGGTAGGGAAAGGTATTTCTGGAAGGAAAACACAATTATTCCAAACAATGGTGGTACAAGATTAAGCAGAAATGGGTGAAGGTTCAGCAAATCCCACTGATCCCCATCACACACCCACTTTTATTCAACCATAAACATCTCGACCTAAAAAAGAAACAAAACCTAGGAAGCCTAAGAGAAAGGACACTCAGATACCTCAGTCTAGTAGTCCTACTGAACATGTAGCAGATAAGACTGTCTATAAGGAGTTGGATGACAGTTTGGTGAGGGCTGCCACTACTGCTTCTAGCTTAGAAGCAGAGCCGGATAGTGGTAACATCATTAAGACCCGATCCAAGGCAACACCTAATGAAGCTGGTTCCCAAGGAACTACTTCAGGTGGTGGTCCCAGGAGCCAAGAAACCATGGGGGATACAATTGCTCAAACTAGGTTTGAGAATGTATCTAAACTTTCTAATGATCTACTGCTCGCAAGAGGTAACACATCGAAGTGGTGAGGGTAGTCTAAAACTTAAGGAATTGATGAAATTATGTACCAATTTACAAACAAGAGTTCTTGATTTGGAGAAGACAAAGACCACACAACCTGAAGAGATTGTCAGTTTAAAGAGGAGGGTCAAGAAGCTTAAACATAAAAAGAGGTCAAGAACTCATGGGCTAAAAAGGTTTTACAAAGTTGGTCTTATAGCTAGGGTAGAATCCTCTGGAGATGAAGAAAGTTTGGGTGAGGAGGCATCCAAACAGGGAAGGATAAATGCTATTGATGCTGATGAAGACATTACCCTGGTTAATGATCAAGATGATGATGATATGTTTGATGTGAACACTTTAGCTGGTGAGGAAGTATTTGTTGCAGAGCAAAGTGGAAATGTTATTGAGGAAGTAGTTGTTGTGATTGATGCTGCCAGTACAATTCTAGTTAGTACTGCTACAATAACTGATGTTGAAATTACTTTGGCTCAAGCACTGGCAAAGTTGAAGAGTGCAAAACCCAAGGCTGATAAGGTTGTGATACAAGAACCAGAGCAGGGTACAACTATAATAACACCTACAATAATAATACATGTACCAAAACCTCCATAGGACAAAGGCAAAGGGATTATGATTGAAGAGCCTGTGGTGGAACAAGTGAAGCCTATAAAGAGACTTGAACAAATGAGGCTTGATGAAGAACTTGACTTCAAGCTACAAGCTGAAGAAAAAGAAGAAGAAAGGCTTACTAGAGAAAAAGCTCAACAAATTAAAGAAGCCAACATAGCTTGGGATGATGTTCAGGCTAAAGTTGAAGCTGATTATCAGTTGGCTCAAAGACTGCAAGCTCAAGAGCAAGAAGAATTGACTAATGAAGAAAAAGCAAGATTATTTATACAATTCTTAGAGCAAAGAAAAAAAAATTACAGCTAAGAGAGCAGAAGAGAAGAGGAACAGACCACCAACAAGAGCTCAACAAAGGAATATCATGTGTACTTATCTGAAAAACATGGAAGGATGGAAGCCCAAAAGTTTGAAGAACAAGTCCTTTACAAATATTCAAGAATTGTTTGAAAAAGCAATGAAAAGGGTGAATACCTTTGTTGACTACAGGACTAAGTTGATGGAAGAGAGTTCCAAGAAGGCAAAAACAAAGCTAGAAGAGAATTTAAAGAATGCTAAAGCAGAAGTGATGGAAGGTAGTTCTAAGAGAGCATGAGAAGAGTTGGAATAAGAAAGTATTAAGAAGCAGAAGGTGGATAAGGATAAAGAAACAACAGAGCTTCAAAGTCTAATAAAAGTCATTCCAGATGAAGAAGAGGTAGCAATTGATGTTGTACCTTTAGCTATTAAGCCTCCAACTATTGTTGACTGGAAGATCCACAAAGAAGGAAAGAAAAGCTTATGGAAAGTCATAAATGTACAGAGTCTTTAGTCAAATGCTTAAAAGTTTTAGCAGGGAAGACTTAGAAGATTTATACAAGCTGGTAAAAGCTAAATATAGATCAACAAGACCAGTGGAAGACTTAGATTTGATTTTATATGGAGATTTAAAGACAATGTTTGAACCACATGTTGAAGATCAAGTATGGAAGAATCAAGATGATTACAATGTGTTGGATTGGAAGTTATATGATTCCTATAGAGTTCATTCATTAAGGATGCAACATGTGTACATTCATATGTTGGTAGAGAAGAGATATCCCTTACACCTGCTATAATTACTCATATGTTAAACAAGAAGCTTCAATGTGATCACTTTAGTGAAATGGCGTATCAGCTTCTTAAACTTCTCACAAAACAACTTAAAAATCGATAAAGTGTTTGGAAGCATCATCCTGGTGATTAATGAAGCTTTCAATGAAGAAACTTGAGATTTTGAAGAAGAATATCAAGTTTAGGGGAGGATTGTTGGGATTAAAAGACTTCTTGATGATCTTAGAGTTACTGCTGCTCAGTTAATGTTGCTGGTGTATAAGTTACTACTGCTCAAAGATTAAGACTGCTGAAAGAGTTTCTACTGTCAGAGAAAGGATAAAGACAGAAGAAAGGATAAAGATTGTTTGGAGATCAAGATTACTTACGTGATAAGTATTAGTTATTTATAGAATAGATCATAGAGAATATTCTAAGTCTTAGGAATATATTGTAAATCGACTAGGACTCCTTGGTGTATAAAAGGATGTCCTAGGGTATAGAGTTTATAATATGTATGTTGTTTACGATTTGATAAGTGTTATTTCATAGCTTCAAGGTTTTGTAACCCTAATACTAGGAGTGTAATCGTATTATTCTCAATAATATCAAAGCTTTTATTGTTTGTTGAATTGTGATCGTGTGTTACTGTTTCATTAAGAATTCTTCTAATATTAAATATTAGATTCTGCATAATCTTTAATACACTTAACAAAGTTTCTACTATAGTTGTGTTAGATTTATCTAATATAACTAAACCTTAAACAAGCTTAAGAAATTCGATACATTAAAGTGGGATCTAACAAGAGGTATCCTACAACTGGGACAACACGTAAAAGATATGTGTCAAAAGAAACAAATAGACACTAGATCCAAAGATGGTGTTTTTAATAATGAAGTTGTAATGTACTAGATTTAAAGGAAAATCCTAGAATTCTACATGTATACAAAAAAATATTTTGACATAATGTAAGTGCATCAGGGCAAATAAATCATGTACCAATGTCATATAAGGAGCAAGATGAAAAGATCATGCAAACCATGTTTAAGCCTTAACATTTAGTATCATGTATATAAGCATAAAAGCATTTAAAAGGGAAACAAAACCTTCCTAAGGTTTATGCATATGATAATTACTCAAATACCAAGACTACGTCAAGAAAAATAATCAAATAAGAACTTATAATCAACACATGAATGTGCAATGCAAGTTGTCATAATAGACTAATGAAAGAAAGATCATATTTACTACTAGTATGGAAAATATAGTGTTAGTGTTGTTGGGAGATGGAGAACTAGTTGGATAACTAGTGGTTATAGTGGATTGACAAGTATGACAATTTCAAAATGTGTAATAATTTTAACAAAGTGTTTTTGAAATGCCCTTTTTTCAACATGACAAAAAATATTTAAAACTTTTAGCGGAAACACCATGACCAAATTTGACATTTTGTTATTATTTTATAAACTGGCAACAATATATTACAAATCATTCCATTGAGACAGTTTTACGTAAAAATAGTCCCAATTACCTTTAAAACGGCGGGTGGCACAACTTCTAACTCCACACAGTTGATTTTATATGAAATTCCCAACATGACCCATTTTCTGCAAAACTTGTTATCCCGATTTTATATATGGGTAAAATGACCAAAACTCGACTTCTATAACTCGACATAACATCAAAACTTCCATAATTTATTCATAAAATAGATACTTCAATATCAAATGCACACTTGGTCTAAAAGAACCGCAGAACCGTTCTTTATGGGTTTTGCCAAACACTAGTTTTGACCCGTTTTAACCATAACAATAACTTATTACTTTGACCCGCTTTAAAAAATGCTTTTAAGACTATAACAAGACATTATTACACTTCATCATTTGTTGATTATTTCGGATAAAATATTCAAGTTGGCAATCTACTTTGACGTGCATAAACTTTATAATACTACCTCCGTCCCATATTAAGTGTTCAGTATGACTTTTTGAAGTAATTTTTCTTCAACTTTGACTTTAAATATTTTTGTTTGGGTTATATAATACTTGATGAAAAATATATCAATGAAAAATACATTTAAAACCAAATTCATTTACATATTTTGCATCAAGTATAATATAACGCAATTTTTTTTTAGTTAAGGTCAAAGTTGAAGAACAAAGACTCCAAAAAGTCAAACTAGACACTTAATATGGGACGCAGGGGGTAATGTTTTTCAAAACACTTAACTAACTTACGTAGTTCCTATTCTTAAGTGTTTTATTAAGATATTGAGATTATGCAATATGTTGATATAACATATGCAAAGAAGGAGATATATGCCTATATGAGGTGCACGAGACCTAGAATAATCCCTATTGTGCGAAAACATGAAATCGACAAACAAATGAACAAATAGCATACCAAACAAGACACTTATGTTCTATAAACAAACAAACACAAATACAAGATGTAAACAAGGGAAACAAGTAGTCATATACCATAATAACATTTTAAACATCACTTCTACTTATATGACTTACGTAAGCATTTACGAAAATACATTTTCAACAAAACTAGGAGTTATCCCAAACAATCCTTTTAAAACCATGTAAATATTCTTTAAGAACTTAAATTGACAAACGAGCGAATGAAAGACATGATAAGGTAGACACATATATTTCACAAATAAACAAGCTCAAATATAATTAGAAATAAGCATATAATCAAGATAAACAATGCAAAGTAAAACAACTAGTCATTTAACATATCATACGAAAATAAATTCTTTTCGCCTTGCTTTGAATATGAAAATGTATACCAAGCTTGATTAGTTTCCAAAATACTTTAATTTCAGGATGTATCAATGTTCAAAGGATACCAACTTAAATTTCCTGACTCAAAAGTTTGAGTTTCTATGTTAATACGAAACTTGAAATTTTAGACACTTTGTAGTATTTTGAAAATTTGATATACTTAAACCTTTAATCAGTACCTCTAACCAATTTAATTAGAAAGTAGACCCAATTCTTTCGAAATGGTAGGTGGCACGACTCGTACGGACTTACGATTAATTTTTACGAGCTTTCAAAGTTGATCAAATTGTTGAAAAACCTTCTGTAGAACCGGGTCCGTCGGTTCCTTTTCAAAAGGGAACCGCCCTTTGTTAACAAAGGGAACCGCGAGTTTGGTCGAATATTCCAAAAACGCATATTTAGACCCGATTAAAAGGTTTAAAACTTGGTATGCTTTAAAGTAAACTTATATGATAAATTTTAATCATTATTCAAGCTTGTATAATAAAGATATTCAACAATCAAAACTTCTAAGAACAACGACATACTTTTCATATTAAGTCCCGCTTTTTGGATAATTTGATACATGGATCGTACTCGGTTTTGAAAACTATTTGTTTTGAAAATTAGAGCCGCGTGGCTCTGATACTAATTATGGAAAACGTAGGGGGGTGAATATGTTTCAGTTTAAAATCTTAAAACTTTCCTATCAAATACCCGATCAAACCCGACGTAATATGAAAAGTACCAAATATAGTCTATGACTATATAAGTAATGTGCAAAGTGCAAGTATTTTTGGTTAACATGCAAATATATAATGTGTAAGTAATCCTCACTTGTTTACTTACAAAAATGTATAAGTAACTTTGTTATATTATTTACAAAATAAAATGTGCAAGTTAACTATTATATACTTGCTAAAAATAAAATGTACGAATATTAAAAATGTGTAAACTCAAATGTATGAGTAAACATTAAAGATATAAAAGAAGTTTGTTTAGTCGTTTAAGTAAATTATATATTTAGACGTAAGCTTTAGTGTAAAAATAAGAGAGATGCATTTGTATAAAGATACTTGAATGCAAAATGTGAAATGAGATTTGATCATAATGCAACATAACAAACATGTATGAAACTGTGTTGTAACATATGAGGATGCAAGATGTCGAGAGATGTTGAGTGAATGTTGAGACAAAATACAATTACGAGTAACGTGTACATTTTACGTTATGTATTACAAGTTACGTGTTTCTCATCAACAAAACAAACGAGACTGTGTAGATTCGATATCGTAATACTTGCACTAACATATATATTCATCATTTCTCGTAAACTTTTGATACTTAATATTATGAAATATGTGCAGGTTCACTTGAAGTTAGTCCTAGCTCAAAAGCAGTCAAATTACAAGTATTTACGCCTTATGGAAGACAAGATAGAAGATAATAAAGAATAAAGTCTAAAAAGAAGACCAAGTACGTCACACTTTTCCCCAAGTACGCCGCACTTCATCATGAAGTTAATGAAAGCAGTTAATACCTGAAGTACGGCGCACTTTTAAATAAGTACGCCGCACTTTATCCTAGTATTGATGAATTTCCAACCGACATAGGCAAAGTACGCCGTACTTTTTATAAAGTGTGTTGCACTTCACCCCTCATCCATCCTATAAATAAAGATAAATATCAACCATTTGGAGACACTCACAACTCAACAACATACACATACTTCTACAAATCATATCCAATATTTCTCTATCTATCCTTGGGGTTTTACACACGCGATTCCGGTGAGTCAAACATCAAGAAGTCAGTTTTGATAAGATTAGTATAATACGGGTTTTTTAAATAAGAATCTATACTTGTAAACGGATTATCTTGCGACCCCTTACCTATCCGAATCTTGTATGTATCTCATTTCCCTATTTTAATTTGTTATTATGAACTCCGTAGTCATGAGAGGCTAACCCTCTTATGAATACTCGGTTATGTTCATATAATAAAGAAGCGTTTGGTATTCTTATGATCTTATTAATCTTAAGTTTATATTGCAATCTTATCGTATTCGATCTTGTCAACTTTGATTATCAACTTTGATTATATCGCATAATGGTATAGGTCGAAAGACGTGTTGTGTAATATATAGTTTTAAAGATTTGTCTACGATCTTTATCATTTGGTTGGAGAAATCCGCTCATGTTATTTGGTAAACAACAGAGATTTGATGTAATAGTAACTTGATTATTTGAGTGACACGCTTGATCAAGTTAAACCAATATAAGTCTTAAGTTAAAAACAATTAATTTGTGAAAATGTTTTTTGACAAGAAAACCTTTTTATAAGTTAAGCATAAAGTCGCATATCATAATTATCGCCATCGCTACTAAGTTATATGAAGCAATCTGAGTAGTCATATTCCTTTATCATTAATTCAACCATTTATTAGTTACTTGTCATTTTTATTTGTCTTAATACTTGTGATTATACAAACATAACCAAATCCCTATGGACGATCTGGTCTTACCTAAAATATTATACTACATACGTGGGTTATACTTTACCTGTGTGTTAGCCTAAAAAAATCAGTAAAACTAGTCTTATAAATTTAAAGCGTTTACAACACATCAATGTGTTTAAACAAAAATAAGAACTTAAAGAACCTTACCACAATTCAATCTCTCTTAGACCCACAACCAGTAAAACTAGTCTTATAAATTTAAAGTGTTTACAACATATCAATATGTTTAAACAAAAATAAGAACTTAAAGAACCTTACCACAATTCAATCTCTCTTAGACCCATAACCCCTATTTCCCATTGTGTCTCTACCATCAAACACATTCCAACTCATCCATTTTCATCTTTCCTAATACAAAACAAAACCCATGATTAAATGTAAAATTAAAACCTTCAAAAGAAAAAGAAAATTGTGATAAAAAACTCCAAATCTACAAAAACTGAATAAAATAACTCATTATCTATTCTAGAATACAATTAATCGAAATCACTTACATGTAATCTAATTGTGTTGGCAAGAAATCGATCACCCACTACAACCCACCTTTGTATCTCTATCGCTCTCTCTAAAAACAGATCTCACCCACCCTCTCTGTCTCTCTAAAATAAAAATATATGCACCTTAATAATGTAAGGGGCGATGATGGTAGATGAGTCATATGGTAAATATGTTTTAGGGAAACACGTATCCAGCAACATCATAAACTATAGTGGAGAGGGCGAGTGAAGCAGGTAGGAAGGGGTTTGTGAGTGTAAGTAAAGAAGATAGTGGAGAAGATGTAAGAGAGAGTGAGTGAAAGTAGGAAAGGGTTTGTGATATGTGAGCAATTAATGTTTATGGGGAGCATGAGGATGTATCATGACTCCCCTAAACTTGATATTTATCTCCAACATTAATGTTTACGGTGAGTTTGAGTCATGATACCAGCATAGTTGGAAACAAATCTGTCACTTTTCCAGAAAAATCTTTTTCCACCCTTCTCATATTTCCAAAGATCTTCTTAGTGTGAGAGGGTGTAATATAAATTCTCTTGTGACTTGGCAACCCATCAAGTTGTTTATTAAAAAACACTTGTTCAAACCTTGGATACATCAAAAACTTACTTACTTAGGAAGCACGAGGATGTATCATGACTCAAACTCACCGTAAGCAAACAATGCGAATAAAGTATAACCGAATGGCTCTAACAGTGACCTAATAAATAGACGCGTCGTAGAACAAGAAATAATAATATTAAAGAAATGTTGCACACAATGTTTGGTAACGAAATAGACAACCATACATGTTTGTGCTTTAGTTTAGTTAACAAAATGTGTTTTTACGAATTGATTAAGTTTATGAAGATGTTACGACGTTCTTACGAAAGTTACTACTTATAGAAAGTTTCCATTTTAGGAAAGTTTTTAGTTTTGGGACGTTAATAGCATCCCCTAATTTAATCGTTTCTATATTTCCAAAAAACCGTACTAGTGAAACCTCAGCGTCAAACCAAAATCCATAGCTCGATAAATATATATATATAAACTTGCTATATTTAGAAATGACCAACGGCAATGACTTATCATTTTCAGATAATTCTTAATCCTTCGTTTTAATTTTAAGAAGCTCCACGAATATTTTCAAAGACTTTCGACACTTAATAAACCTTTCAAAACATTTTTAAACGTCCGTTTACCCTCATTTAAAATTTGGACCAACAACTATATTTTTTGAAATTACCCATGGACTTGACCATAAACTTGACCATAACGCCGTCATATTTTCCCAAACTATCCAAAATTCTTTTACGCCAAAACCAATCAACCAAATCCACTATAATACTAGCCTAACCTCATCGCCATCTTTGTTGCAACTCACAAATCTCACAACCTCTCACCAAGAACAAATTATATATCCGAAATCATCAAAGATCTTCATTGAAATAATTATTCACTTTAATCATTTGAAAATCATAGCACAAACATATAGAGTCTTGAATCATAAGTAAAAGTATAAGAATACATAACAACAATAACTATAAAAAACGGTGGTGGGATGCGGAGAGTGAGGACATTTCAAGAAATAATATCCCTAGAATAGAGGTTAACAAATGGGATGAGCTCGCGGGGAGCTTATGCGATAGGCGGCGGAATATTGCATGTAGTCGTTAGTTCGAGGATGAATCAAATCCATTAGCTCAAGAGTGCACAAGTCGGTTAGCTCCATAGACGGTTCATGATAGTATGGATTTGTAACGGTAAAAGTAATAACTTAAGAATGAGATAAGGTAGTTCAAGTGAGGTCTTAAGATTCTGCTGAGTGGTAAGACACGATCGCGTTTCTAGATCTTTTTAACGTATTTGTGATTATCGAGTTTGAGTTCATACTCGTATC
This sequence comes from Tanacetum coccineum, assembly GCA_026074375.1. Taxonomy (NCBI): domain Eukaryota; kingdom Viridiplantae; phylum Streptophyta; class Magnoliopsida; order Asterales; family Asteraceae; genus Tanacetum; species Tanacetum coccineum. The sequence continues at coordinate 14,266 of BQNB010085775.1, forward strand.
ATATTGGATACCATTAAGCCCACTCATTTATAATTTATTATTTGCATAAAGAACCGTACCAATTTATGTAAATAATGAATTGATAAACTTATGATTCGATGATTTACAATTTATTTATTTAAATGAAGAGGCGTCTCAATCCTTTCAAATAAAGAGATTATAAATTATCCTACTTAATAATTTCTGATGCAATACGTGTACTCACAAAATCTTCAAGGTGGTGGATGACATGACGATGTCGGTGCTCTAATGAGTATAGGACGAGTGTTTATAACTCGTCATCGGAGACGGGGAGTAAAATAATCAGGGAAGATCGACATAAAGTTCAAAATAGTTGATGAGTACACGGTTAAAGTAAATAAGATAAAGGTCTTTATGAACGAGTTAACATATCAATTATTCTATCAATCATCCTATTACAATTCCCGCCCATACAAGACTTGTAATGCTTAGATTCATACATAATTCCATGTAAACTAACACAGTGACGGGTTTCGTGTAAAACGATATTGTATAAGGTTATGAAAAATAGTTCGAGACCATTGCATCGCTCACAATGTCTTAGAAAAGTTTAGATATATATATATATATAAACAACTTCCATATATGTAATAAGGTAAATATACGTACGCAAACGTAAACCGTAGAGAAAAGATAAGCGTAGAGAAAAGATAAATGCAGGGTAGAGGTAAGCCCATATCATAACATGCTCAAGGAAAAATAGTTCTTAGGTATATGCCATAGTAAAAACACGTATAAGGCACACATAAAAGCACGTAAGGATCACATACTAGTTATAGACCAGACCTAGATATTCTACCGAGATATTCTACATGGTTCTTTATAACTTTGGCTCTGAATACCAATCTGTCACACCCCTAAACGGGGCCTGGACGGAAACAGTGTCCGGGGGCATGACATATATTTCAAACACAAGGCACGGGAGAACGACCACTAATGTACGTTTTGAAAATAATCATAACTCGTTGCATGGTTTTAAAAATAGATAAGTTTTACAAGATTCAAAGAAATGTCAACATTTGCGGAAGCATAAGTAAAATGTAGCGGAAGCATAATTAAGTTTGAAAAGTCAACGAGTATGAATGAGGAATTTGCATGTAGAATCCACATAGCACATCAAGAAGTCCAAAGCTAAACACCTGAGAAAAATATGCTAAAAACGGTCAACATAAAGTTGGTGAATTCATAGGTTTAAGCAAAATATTTATGAGGATAAAAAACGTTTATTGAATACTGCTTCACTCACAGTATAATGAACAGTATTTAGTAATTGGAAACGTTCAACTAAAGTAGTGTGGACCACAAGTTATAAAACGTATGTGACAGTTATAACAGATACAACTTCAAATAAAAGGTATTTACTTCAAATAAAAGGTTCAACTAAAGTAGTGTGAAATACGAGATGTAATGGATAGGATCGTCATAACACATTGATATTATACAATAGAGAATTCACTAAATGAAAGATCAACCTAAATATGTCATGATGACTCCCGACACAAGCGGAGACTTGTATCGTGGAAATTCAGTACTACGATGACGTAGCCACATAGTCATAATTAGCCCACAACACAGGACAAGTTTAATCAAAGTCAAATAGTCAAATCAAACATAAAGATAATAGTGCAAGAATACAAGGGATAAGTAACCCATGAAGGTTACATCCTAAGTCTCTCTAAGAAATGCGAGAATGATTTATTCCTCCTTAGGTACAGTAATTTAATTACCTGGAAATGAATACTCAAAAATGTTAACATAAAGTTGGTGAGCTTGTAGGTTTAAGTAATAAACTCATTTGATGTGCATATAGTTTAGGTAGGACAAAAGTGTGAAGATATTCATATACAAGCATTAAGTGATAATAAACAACAACGAATCATATAATAAAACTCAAATAGTAATGGGTGCATCTTCCCGCAATATAGTGGGTGCCTCTACCCAAAGATATAATAGGTGCCTCTTCCCAAAGGTAAATTTACCACTCGCAATCTAAGCACACAGTAACGCACATATAGCAATATAAATGCATATATTGTCCAAGTATAAAATAGCGTAAAACAACACAAAACATTTAAATATCATTTAAGTATCATTTTTCCCTTAGGAAAATATAAGTAAGGGGCTACGAAGACTCACCTTAAGCATAGTGGTGAATCAGAAATAAATCATCAAGTGAAGAACTAGCATAAAAGTCCTAAACGCAACATAGTTGAAATATAGTGCGCTTTAGGTGCAAGCAAACAATAGCGAGATGATGCATATGCGATTTTTATAAAGTTAACATCATTCGAACATGTTTGTGTTTTAATTATATAAGTCAAATGTGGTCTCGTAAAAGTTGTATAATTTTTATTAAGATTTCTACGCCAAAACAAAAATTACTATTTTTGCCCAACTTTAGAAGTCTCGCACATTATCCGCTTCTAAATATTTCTGTTTAATTTAAATCTCGCCTAAGTGACTTATCAAAAGTCTAGTAACCATCTTTATTCATCATCATATATATTACAAGTATTTCTAAGTTACCAAGATTAATAAATCCTATCTCGCTTAATTAATAATATTAGTGAAAGCTTCTGACGCGTATGGAAAATATATAAGTGATACTACAATATTTGTTAAGGGTTTTATAGCTCATTCGGACTATAAAATACCCAAAATCCTCATTTTAAGTTTCCAACAGCTCACTTATATTAGAAATATTCATGCAGAAGTTTGTAAAATTTCCAGATTTTAGTCCGACTTTACAAAGGCGTAACTCCTTCGTTATAAGGATTCACGGGATGGCCAAAAGCGTCGTTTCAAGGAAAATCGCGTTCTACAAGTTTTCTCTTATGAGTTTCACCCGACTCGGACCTGAAAGGGGTCAAAAACATGAAAACATAAACTGGATAGAATGTATTTAAAACAGTTTTGTTGGAAAAGTTACTAGTTTTTACCCGACTTCATTTGGTCATAACTCACTCGTTTTAAGTCGGATTTTAACAAAATTTATATCCACGCGTTCGTATTTAAGTATACTATCATTTTTTCAAAGTTTCGGCTACTCAAAGTAAATTTAACAACCTGTTATACCCGATAGAAAATTTGGTCATAATGTATTATTTATCAAAACTACTTCATAAATTTATCCGCAACAACAACTTTATTACTAGCCTAAATCCCTTCCACCGATTGATACCAACACTCAAACAACTCCAAAACTACCTATCTCTTCCACCAATTTGTTACAAGAACACCAAGAACTACTTTAAGCATTTACAATCACAACTTTAACCTAAAAGTTCAATAATAACAAGAATGAGTTCAAGAACATAAATAAAGTTGTACAACCTTTAGCTAGTTTCTTTAGAAAAGTGATTTCACATAACATATGGGTGATATTTTAAAAGATGATGCATAGATCTAATGAAATATGTAAGAAGAATGAAGATGTGAAGTTAAAAATGCTTACAAATGAGAAGATGTAAGATTAGAACCCTAGGTCTATGAAGTGAACACCAAATCTTGTATGTAAACCCTAAAATAATCAAAACCCTAACCTTAGATCTTGACAAACTTGCAAACCTTTGAAATTAGTACCAAGAACATACTAAACTAGTAACCCTTATCAACTTTTCTTATTGGAAATATGTTGTTAAAGATCAAAAACTATGATGGTATAGTAGTGGTGGTATGGTGGTGGTGGTATGTAGTGAGCAAAAGAGAGGAGAGGGGAGAAATGAGTGAATTTTGTGTTATGTTGGATGAATGAAAACCCTAGAATGATATAAGTGGTATTTATATAGGTAAGACATTAGGTTTAGGATTGCATATGTTTGACTAGTCAAGACCCATACAAAGTTGGCTTTTTGTGTATGTCGTGGGATATAGGAGCCAGAGGAAGAGTATGTGCACAATTTTATGAGTTAGGTTGCAAGAACTTAACTATGGCTAAGTTAAGTTGGTCATGGTTTGCTATGTTACATGTGCACATGAGATACAAAATATGTGGGGTTCAACCTTGGTGGGAGACAAAATTGGTTGAGAAATATGTGTGGAAGGACAATGGCAAGAAAACAAATTAAGAGGGTGACCACTAGTACCGTAGCAAGGTAACAAAACCACATGGTGGTGTTATGGTGGTAGGGGCGGACGACTAGGATCTAAGGGGGGAATTATTTTTGAAACTTAAATTTTAAACCATGCATGAAATATTCTAGTTATTAGTTTTGGGTGGAACATGTATGTATACATGCACATGCACATGCAAAATGTCTAATTCACGTAACTTGCAAAACCACATGGCATATGAAAATATGTCCGTAAAGACATAACACGTTAGTCTTGAGTAGACTACATTTATTCAAAAAGTCAGAACGTATCCGAAGACGTTCTACAGTATACGCAGGATACCCTAATGGTTCATGTAAAAATCAAATATTCACGAAAACAAATAACATGCTCAAGTAATTAGATAAATATTAATCTGAAAGCGATAATTGCTACATACTACATAGACAAATGAGGAAGAAATTGCGTTGTGTAAAGGTTGGGTTCACGTATCCAAAAATAGCGTCGGTAGTAACGGGAGGAGGGAGTCTAGATTTTGGACTGAGGTTTTACAGTAGTTGGAGAACAAAACAAAGGCACCCGGTCGTCGAATGTACGATTTGGTGAACAGGAAATTGAAGACAGTGGGCCTGAACGTGGCTCGCTTTTGTGAAGTGTACGCTAACGTCATGCGTAGGGTGCAGGGGAGTAGAGCCGAAGATGAAGATTACTTTTCAACGATAATTCTTGACTATGAAGCTGCACACGGAATGTCATTTACACTTCGTCATTGTTGGAAGGTTTTAAGAAATATTTTGAATTAGATGGATTCTGAAGTTCCAAATTTTGCTGCAAAGCAACAAGCTGGCAAGAGATATAAGACAACTGGGTCTAGTTTGTTCAACACAGAGTCTGGGGATGCTAGTATTAATCTGAATGTTGATGTTGGAGACGATGATGAAGATGAAGTGCAGGTACTTCTACGACCAATGGGCACGGACAAAGCGAAAGATTTAAAGAAGAAAGGGCCGAGATCACCGGGATCATCATCAAGTATGAATGACGGAGCATTGGCTAGGTTAATGGTCTCCGAGATGGCGTTGCACAATGAACATGCCATGGAAATAAAGGAAGAAGAACGCTTAGCGTTTTTGGAGATGAGAATGAGGGAGGTAAAAATTCGTAAACGAGAGTTGCCAATGCAAGAATATAAACAACGTCAAAAAGACATAATGTTCTATATGCAAGCATATGATCACTTGACTAGGGATGCACGCAGGCAGATGAAAGACATAAGGCGGGGATCAAGCTGAAATGGAAGTTGGAATATCAGTTTGAATTTTTATTTATCTATGTATTGTTTTTAATTTTGTACGTTTAAGTTTTTATGAATAAAAGTTTTTAATTTATGAATAAAAGTTTTTATTTCATACGTTTTATGTTTTTTATTCATTTCGTATGTTCACGTTGATATTTACGATTTTAGTTTATGAATAAAAGTATTTGAATAAAAATAATTGATATGAAAGGTGAGGGATGGTGACCAAAACAGGTAAGAACGAGTGAGCGGAAGTGAAATGAGAGAGAAAGTTAAGGTAGCGCTGATGTAGATGGTAAGTGAGTGGTGACCATTCCATCCGGCCTAAGGCTAAAGGGAGTAGTCACCACTTACTCACCATCCATATCAACACTACATCAGCTTTCTCTCTCCTCTCACTTCGCTTCACTCATTGATGCGGGTTGTTGCAAACTCGCAAAGAGTTTTACAATCCCCTAGGTAGAGTACCTAATCGTTGAAGTATAGTTTAGAAGGGACTCGAGGATTGTTAGCGTTCTCTAGGGGAATAGCATGTAAAGGCTCGAACTAAACCTAACTAAGATCTAAGGGGTTTGAAAGAAGATTAATTTTGTATTTTTATATTTTATAGAAAGCAAGTAAAATTTTGGATTTCAGAGGTGGTTTTGGTTTTTAAACTAATTAAACAAAAATTAATTCTAAACTACTTTGGTGGAAACTCGTATGATAAACAAACGTATTTACTTAATCATGCACTAATCCTCAGGTTGCTTCTCCTAATCCTGTTGCTTTGACACACTTGTGATGATCTGTGTAAGTATTTCCTAGGTCATGAACAGATTACATGAATCCACCGTCAATGTAATATTCTTTTAAGGCAACGCACATGTAAGGTAGTATGAAGACTATTACATGGCCCCTAAGAGAAAATTACATGCATTAAAACACCTAAGAGGGATCAATCATATTAGGGGAAAGGTAGTATGAAGACTGTTACTGATGGTATCCTTTCTACACACTCGTGTTTCCTTAGACGTTGATGCCTATTTTATTTTAAAATAATTTTTTACCAAGTTTTAAATTTATAAAACTCGATCTACCTAACCACGCAATAACGGGCAGAGAACCCAATTGTGGGTAGTATAGAATGGTAAATCAGAGGTCGTCCCAAGAGCTAAGTTGTAATTAGTTTTAATTTGAAATGTCACGTTTTGAAAATAGTTTTTTATTTGAATTGAAAGGAATTAAAAATAACAATAAAATAAATAACTGAAAGTAAAAGAGTTGGAGATATCAAGAGAGAAAACATGTTAACCTAGTTACTTCATTACTACGGTTATGCAAACGCTTTAATGTGCAATGTTAAACTATGGTTTCATTAGTGGTTTCTAAGGTCGATAGACTTGAATGTGCGTATTTAGTCTATCCTATACTCTCTGCGATTCCGAATCAGTCCCAAATCGTTTGGGAGGTAGGTTATCCAGGTTGCTTTCATTAATCCCAACTATTCCAAAAATATATCTAATAACCTATAAAGATTATTAACCCTCTCTGAAAGAGTTCCTGTGCTTTTTAAGTATATTAAGTGATAAGTGCGGCGACCGGTTAGTTTCTACACTAGGTAAGGAGTTAGTGATCCTCCCTAGTACCCATTGGATCCCATATTGACTAGATAATCTAATAATGGGGCAAGCTAGGTCCAAACCACCCGTACTACCAAAACCCAGTGTTACATGATAGTCAAGGAATATCTAATGAAACCATAATCTAACAGGAAACAAACATCATAACAACAGTAATTACATAACTAGGCCAACACTTTAAGTGCTTAGCCGCTCATGATAATGGAAACACAGCAAGAAATAGAAGAAATGGTAGATTGAAAACTCATAATTCTTACAGTATTGGTATTTGAACGATTAAATAAAAAAATTAAGTTAAGTGTGATCTCCTTTGGACTTCAGGTGGAATTCTTTGAAGGTTGGAAGCCTGTGTCGCCTCACCAATTGGCTATGGAGAAAGTGATGTCGGAATAGCTTGAATGAGGCCTCTATTTATAGGTATTGAACCTGTAACGGCGCAACCAATAAAGGTGTTACACCGTAACCATCATACACGACATTCCATATTTAAGCAATTGTTACGGATATGGTGTTATGCCGTAACCTTCAAATAATGTCCATAAGTACGTGATCTTCATTTCATATTTGTGGATCTTCATGGTTATGACATAACTAGATAGGGTGTTACGCCGTAACTCTAACTTTGTCAAGATTTCCTTCCAAATATATGGTTACAGCGTAACTAGATATGGTGTTACGCCGTAACCTTGTCCTTGATCTTCTTACTTGCTTAATTTATGTTACGGTGTAACCTATTTTGGTATTACGTCGTAACATTCTTTAGAATTTACACTTTAAGTCTTTTTCCCCTTGTTTCTTGTCACTTTCCTGCATTTCACCTGGAAACTACAAAATGATAGAAAATATCTCATTTTCGAGTATTAGTGAAACATTTGCAGGTAATATAGGGGGTAATTTGATACTAAAAAGTATTAAATATTTGATGTTACCAAATATCCCCCACTTGACTTCTGCTTGCCCTCAAGTAGAACCTATTAGAACATTTCTTAAAAAGATTTCTCGAGAATATCTTCAAGAAATGAATTTATAAAACTCTCATGCTAGAAAACATCAAAGCTAAAAGCCTCGTGAAAAGGGGATAAAAAGTCACTCAGCTCTCCACTAGTCTAAGTGTTTCATTTTCAAGGTGATCACTCAATTGCCCAGCCATAGCATGTATTCTATCATAAGCTTGGAAAGTACACAAATCTGCACCAGTTAGAATTAGGGTCTAAATAATTCTCAAAGGCAACAAGGGTAATATGGTTTTAAAGGGTGATAAAGGGGTTAGGTTAGACATAGGATACACATTTAATGGTTGTTAATAAAAACACAAAACAAATAGTCTAAAATAATATAAGGTTGTCATAACTAGCTACTGTCTATCCATGGGTCCAAAAGTTTAAGTCTGAAAATCTAATCTTCAATAATGGGCTACTAGCTCTATTCTTCATGAGTATTAGGATGACTTGGTGTAATAATGGGCTACTAGCTCCATTTTACTGAGATGTCTTGGTGCAATAATGGGCTACTAGCTCTATTTTTTATTTTTATTTTTATTTTGCACCATCTTTACATTTTTAGCACGTGGTTTCTTTCACCTTCTTTTCTTTATTTTCTTCATAATATGCAAATGTTACAGGAGTTTATATCTTTAATTATTGCCCCAACAATATTTGATATTATACGCATATCCCCCCACTTGAGATAAACAAAGTCAAAAGTGGTGATACATGAGGGTCTTTATAGATCATAACTGATTGGTCTTCTACGAAAGCATATAATTTTCGTTCCCATTCCCCCGAACCATGGACTTAATTAGCCAAAGATTTCAACACAAAGAAAATAAATACTACAGGGTAGGCTAAGGTGAAATGGTGTAACGAAACATATAGAGTAGGGTGAAAACATAGATTGGTTTAACAAAGGTGATCTAGGGGTATCTTGCACTAATATTGAGTGCAACAAAAGGGTTTATCATGGGAGGTCGACACGTCAGTGTAACAAGTCGATAAACACACACATATAGGCTATTTGGGTGATTTCCTAAGTGTTGCCTTCTTGAACTATCTGTTCCTACTAATCAATTAGGTCTTGAAATGATGTACATGCCAAGTTTTAAAGTCTACAATACTACCAGCACACTCAATATTTTGGTGGATTTTTGAGTAATATGATGGAAACGGAATATTAGGCATAAATCTCACCAAGTATAATAAATGGTAAAGTGTATTCGACAAAGATTAATTCTAGTTATTTAAGAAAAATTTGTCAAAATTTTTAAAATTGGCATAATTTTCAAAGAAAACTAGAAAATCGAAGGCAAAACATACGTCAAATATTAATTCTACTCCTATCCCCCCACTTGATTTGTACAATGTCCCTATTGTACATTAAAGAAGTGTAATAAAAAGGAAAGAGTAGAATTAAGACAAGAAACTCCCTGAGCTTTGCTTTGAAATTTGAGATTTGATAGAAATCTTTAGATTATTTCTGTCTTCTCGCAAGCTCATTATCGCTTGTGATCACAAAACAAACCCAAGCATAAAATCGTTCTACAAGAATTATGAAGTGTACAAGAAATACAATCCTAACTCACTTTTGTAGGAATCACGGTCGCATTTAGCATATGCAACAAACCTTTTAAACCACTTGGTGGCCTAAGTGGATGAGTTTAGTCTCGTGAGGGATTCTAGAGAACATACCCACAAAGTCCATTTACGTATACAAGGTTTAGACATGTTTAAAACATAAATTTTTAAGATTTCAGAAGGAGGTTACGGCGTAACCATGAAATGGGTTACGTCGTAATCAAGTGGTAAAAATTTTAAGTTTTAAGGTGTTACGGCGTAACCATGAAATGGTTTACGTCGTAAATGTAGTAGTTACGGCGTAACTAAAGTTGTTACGCCGTAACTGCTGCAAATTCAGCAAAGTTACTACATGATTATGAGTTGAGCCGGTCTCGATAATTGCCTCTTAGCTTCTGGATTCTGCAAAACAAAGTAAGAAACATGCAAACCAACTAATGCAAAAAGGAAATTTCATTAAATAAAGGACGGGTTGTCTCCCGACAAGTACTTTTGTTTATTAACGAGTCTTTAAGTTAGACTCATGCACCTTCTACTTAACTTCGTAAACATACTTATGGCCCTTTACTTCTTTCCTAATCATAGCCTTAAATTGTGCTCCATTCACATGTCCTAATGGTATGGCTTCATCTTCACGATCAATAATGCAAATAAAACTACGTCCTCCTTTAAAAGAATATTTTTTTACTTCAAAAGTTTCAATGTTAACATAAGGTGGATCGTAGTCGGTCTTCTCGTCCCCAATGCGCCACATTTTGTCCTCCTCGTATGCCTCGTCATGCCATGCTTCATTAGTTTTCTTGTAGTTTTGTTGACATTTTTCTCATACATCGTCCAGAACATACCCCTTCTTTCCTATTCTTAAAATGTACTCATTTGATAAATGTTTAAACTCATTTTTGAACACCCTATTATATTGATCAAATCTCCTTGAATATGGATCACCAATTTCCCTAGCATACTCCTCCTCAACATCGTAACTATCCAGAATCTATTCATTGAAAAATAAATTCACGGTCGGATTCATGTAGGTTGTTCTGTTCTATCCTAATTTTCAGCCATTCCTCAAATGAATAGTTGCATGGACGTGGCCTTATAGGTAGCTGCTCATTTTCCTCTTGTTCTAGATGTTCTTGTGGTATTGGAATTGGATTGTTTGTATCACAAGGGAAATGATCATTAAAAGTTGTCGATGTAAGGGTGCGATGTTTACTAAACTCATAGTTTTGGGCTACCCATTCGTAATATCTTCGTTCTTGTGTTGTATCATCAATTTTCTGTTGGCCATAACGTACCTGAAGAAAGTTAGCAAATCCCATGTAACTAGCTTTCACGGTTCGTCTCTCATGATCGCGAAAACATATCCACATCCTAAGTCCCCCCTATTCGTTTACCCCAAAGACTTATATCTAAAGCAGAATTTCGAGTCAGGGTCACAGGTCGGCCACATCCCACAATCTTCACCATTTCTGTCATCATAGGTTACATGAATGGGTTTGCATACATGCCATCTCTTAACTAATCCTCTTATGTCTGGTAAAAAACTAATTAGTTTAACTATTTCATCCTATAGGTTAGGAGTGCCATAGGACCTAGTTCTTTGTTTAAATTCTAAGCATGCAGGGGATTCATAAGAGAATAAATCCATTCCTATTTCAAGAGGATTAAAGGTTTCCTCCTCTTATCCAGTGTCGACCATGTAAATTTTCTCGAC
>BQNB010085776.1:0-28374 GCA_026074375.1 Tanacetum coccineum
ACAACAAAGAAACAAAACACATTTCGACACATAAGGAAACCTACAGGTACCCTAATGCAGCTATATACGTGACGAACTAAAATCATACTGCATCATAAATTAAAATTAAGTGCATCATAGATACAACCAACCAGAAAAACACATTTTTACACATAATACAAAATGTGAGTACCCTAATTCAGCCATATACGCGACATCTTAACAACTAACTACTGCAACAAAGTTTAAAACTAAGTGCATCGTTCATAAACCTAAGCAAACAAACAAATTTCCACACATAATACAATCTATGCGTAATTAAATTCAACATTATACGCAACAAAGAGGTAGCTACTGCATCATTACCAGGCAAACAATCATACTTATATAAGTCATAACTCAAATGACTCTATATCCTCTGTAGATGAAACATATGAAAAATGCGACAACAAAATTGATTGTGATGCAATACAAAATTGATTGTGATACAATACAAAATTAACTAATAATACATATTTTAAACTGTAATGCATTAGAAAATAAATTGTGATGCAGTACAAAAGAAATAAAACTTACTGCCATCAAATGGAGTAGTCCAGCGAAATATTTATAGGGACTGAAATCTGTTGCATCCTTCACCAAACACTCAAACATAAGTGCACCAATCCATTTTTGAAATATTTTCAGTGGAAGCAAAAAATGGAATAAATCTCTCATTGATTGTGCCATCTTTGTGTCTGTGAGCAAATATGAAGAAGAAAAGGACAAGGAAACCCATTCAGAATTCCCAATTATCATCCGATAGACTACACAAATGCCTCTTAAGCTTTGATATATGAACAACGTAAGTAACCTACTGCATTACAATTCATTTCCTACCACATCACAGACAAAAGCAAGAAAACACAATCAATTTCGTTAAAAAGGCAAGCCACGTTTACACTAAATCAAGCATATGAAAAACGTAAAAAACCTACTGCATTACAGTTCATTTCCTACCACATCACAGACAAAAGAAGGCAAGCAAAATCAATTTCGTTAAAAACGGCAAGCCACGTTTACACTAAATCATGCATATGAACAACATAAGTAATCTACTGCATTACAATTCATTTCCTACCACATCACAACCAAAAGCAAGAAAACACAAATAATTTCGTTAAAATCGGTAAGCCACGTTTACACTAAATCATGCCCATGAACAACGTAAGTAACCTACTGCATTACGGTTCATTTCCTACCACATAAAAGACAAAAGGAAGCAAGTAAAATCAATTTCGTTAAAAACGGCAAGCCACATTTACACTAAATCATTCCTATGAACAACGTAAGTAATCTACTGTATTACAATTCATTTCCTACCACATCAAAGACAAAAGTAGGCAAGCAAAATAAATTTCGTTAAAAACGGCAAGCCACGTTTTACACCTATACAATGCATATGAACAACGTAAAAGCCCAACTGCATTACAGTTCATTTCCTACCACATCACAGACAAAAGAAGGCAAGCAAAATCAATTTCGCTAAAAACGGCAAGCCACGTTTACACTAAACCTTGCATATGAACAAAGTAAGTAACCTACTGCATTACAATTCATTTCCTACCACATCACAGACAAAAGCAAGAAAACACAATCAATTTCTTTAAAACCGGCATGCCACGTTTACGCTAAATCATTTCTATGAACAACGTAAGTAACCTACTGCATTACAGTTCATTTCCTACCACATCACACACAAAAGCAAGAAAACATAATCAAACTTATTAAAATCGGCAAGCCACGTTTAAACTAAATCATGCATATGAACAACGTAAGAAACCTACTGCATTACATGCATTACTCTACCACATCTCAAGATTACTCTACCACATTTCAGACTAAAATAATCTATATGAACAACCTTAGAAACCTACCGCATCATTACTATAATATCACATAAACTTATAAACCTACTGCATTACAGTCATTATTATACCACATCACAGACGAAATAATCTCTAAGAACAACATTATAAACCTACTGCATTACAGTCATTATTATACCACATCATAATATGAAGTACAACTGCATCAACATTCAAAACAACTGCATCATAGTTATAAATTATAGTTGAGACATTTTATCAAACACCTTGTATGCAACTTTCTCAAAAACGTTTTGTATATATTTTTTTCTACATTTTGTTCCAGATCTAGATATAACCATGATGTATGTTTGAATCAAACTCTGAATATAACATAGTTAGATCAATAACAACACAAAAATCTATGCGAGACCTCATCAATTATACCAAGAACAAACTTACTTAAAAAATTAGTAAAAGAAAATTAACAAAATGATGTACTAACAATGTTAGGGTTGATAAATCAACTTACGATGTCGTTTAAGATGTTCCTGATTCGTCTTCGTCGTCGTTAATATAGAAGGTGAGATCGATGACGATTTGATTCGATTTGATTTGTTGTTAATAGTGAAGGTGAGATCGTCTTCGTCGCAATATCGATTCGATTCGTCTTCGTCGCGTTAACGATTTGATTATCATAAGATGGTGCAATAATAATTCGATTAAAGAGAAATATGATGAAGATGTGCGTGAATTTTTAGAGAGAGAAAGTGTGATATTTTAGAGAGAGAAGGTGAGATCGATGAAATGGTTAGGGATAGAATGAATGGTTTAGGTACTTGTGATATGTTATAGATATGCCCCTAAAGATTGCATTATTTACGGAAATACCACCGCCCTTTTTCATCTGGTCATCAAATATGATCCAATGGTTGAGATCTTCTCCTACCCTTTTTATTTTAAAACTTTTTTTATTATAACCCTACCATATATATATATATATATGCTCCGGTTCCGTTGAGAAGGTTTTTATTTTTAGAAGATTGAGAAATCTACGTTTGAGCAAATTTATTCATAATTTTTGATTTGATTCACAAGTAAGCATCATTTAGTAGTGAATCAAAGCTATAAATCACAAATTTGATTCACAAATCATTGCTAAAATCGAGTTATGGTAATGATTCCTGAAATTTGAATAGAAGATTCCTTTACTATAAATTGCAAAAATGAGAGATTTTTTAACATTGATGATCTGAATTTTTACAACATTTTGAATTATAATCACATTAAAATGAGTTTTACGCTTGAAAAACTTGAATCAAAGTTAAAATCTATCATTTTTGAAAAACCTTCTAACCTTCCAATCTTCTCAAATCAAAACCTTCTCAAATCTGATCCGTATATATATATATTTATATATATAATATATATAGATATATATATATATATAATAATATATATATAATATAATATATATACATATATACATATATATGTATACATACACACACACACACACACACACACATATATATATATATATATATATATATATATATATATATAGATATATATATATATATATATATATATATATATAATATATAGAGTAGGGATCCAGTGAGAAGTAAATTAAAATAAGAAGGGTGAGAAGTGACTAAAACCACACATTTTTGAGATGCAAACGACTTTCATTAAGATCATTTTATTCATCTAGATGCACCATATAGAGTTTCGAAAGTTAATTTGATGTGTAGATGGTGCAAATTGATTTTCATGATTTTGGCACATGTAGAGGACCAAAAAATAAGAGAAATCATGAAATGCATCTAAAATACGTATATGCATCTAATTAAAAGCTAGAAAACACATTATGATGCATTATAATGCATCTAAGATTATAGAGATGCATCTAATTTAAGTTGATGCATCTCGGATATGCGGTTATAGTTACTTCTTATCCTTCTTATTTTAAGAAAACTTCTCATTTGATCCTAACTCTCTCTCTCTCTCTATATATATATATATATAGAATCCGGATAGATTGAGAAGGTTTTTATTTTGAGAAGATCGAGAAGGTTTTCAAAAATGATAGATTTTTAACTTTGATTCAAGTTTTTCAAGCGTAAAACTCATTTTAATGTGATTATAATTCAAAATGTGTAAAAAAATTCGAATCAATGTTAAAAAATCTCTCGTTTTTGCAATATAAGTAAAATACTGAATCTTCTATACAAATTTAAGAAATCATTACCATAACTCGATTTTAGCAATGATTTGTGAATCAAATTTGTGATTTATAGCTTTGATTCACTATTAAATGATGTTTACTTGTGAATCAAATAAAAAAATATGAATCAATTTGCTCAAACGTAAATTTCTCAATCTTCTCAAAATAAAAACCTTCTTAACGGAACCGGAGCCTATATATATATATATATATATATATATACACTAGCCTTAGGCCCGTCCGTTGGACGGGTTCCTTTAAGGAATTGTTTAGGATTCCCTCTCAAATTGTACAGACCAAACGCACACAGGGTAAATCGATTTCACCTCTCCATACACTCGTTCTTCGCTTCCCATTCTTCTGGAAGCTTTATGCTGACACGTCTGACATATCATTGACACGCTGGCGATCCGGAGCTATATGATTGGAGGATTGGACGTGGCTTATAATCAAGGGCTAGGATTGGAAATCAAGAGGCGGTTAATGATTGATTGTTGAGATCAAATGATTGGGACGCTCCCCTCTGGTCTAGAAGCTTCCCCATCAGCTTATAAATAGGGTAGAAATCACACAGATTAGAGATATCTAGGAGTAGGAGTAGCTTAGTAGTCGTTTAGCTTATTTTAGCTTATTAATATCTTTAATGTAATTTCTGCTTTTCTTAATCTTGTAATGAACCTTTAATTAATAAAATCTCATTTTCAGTTTTAATTGTGTTATAATTCTATTTTTACTCTTAAGCACTTTAATTGAAATTAAGTCTATATGTAATTCATAAGCTTCAATAAGCTCTTTTTTACTCATAAGCTACTGCTGATTCTCTTAAGCTTGGGTTAAAACTGAATTGAATTAGATTTCCATTCAGTATGTCTCAAAATGGATTGAATAAGCCAATGGGAAGATAAACCAGAAAAGGAAGGGCTTATAGGCTTATTTAAAGCTTATTTTATAAGCTGGATTGTAGATCAACTCATTTGAGCATTTAAATCCTTGTTTAGAGCAAAGGATTAAGGTACACTTTTCCTTTTCATTTTTTTTGCTTATTTTCTGCATTTGCTTATTAAACTGCTTATAGCTTGTTTATTTCTGCTTATTAAGTGCTTAGTTACTGTTTAGTTTTGCTAATTACTGTTTTATTAGTCTTATAATTGCTTTAGATTGTCTTATTATAGCTTAGATTCATTTATTGCTTAGAACTGTCTTAAAAATCCAAAAAAATATGCTTAAAATTCTAGCTTATAGTTTAGTGCTTATTACTTGTTAGTTTTCTGCTTATTAGATCTTAATGTACTTATTTAGTCATCTGTTTTCACAAGTTTCAGCTTATTTTACCTTTTTCTAGCTTAAAATGGGAAATCAACTTTTAAAAGGGGTGTTTGGATCAAACAGTACTAACTTAAGTTAGTACTGTTGGATCACTTTTACCTCTTGAATCAGTTTTAACTAGTCTAAATTCAGTCTAAATGATAGTTTAATTCAGATTTTAAAATCTAAAATTTAAAGTTTAGGGTTGTTGTGTCTATAGTTAAAATCTGTGGTCATTTAGTTTTATAAACTAGCTTATCTGGTTTGATTTTGTTTAAGTGCTATTAGATGTCAATTCCAAGCTTGTTTTTTTAATGCAGTAGGAAGTAGTTACATAAGTGTGCTTTAGTTAAAATCTAAATCTGTCATAATTTTCAAGTCTATTTTCTAAGTTTTAAAAGTCCGTTTTTCATAAGCCAATTTAGATAAGCTAAAGTTAGTTTTAAGGTCTTAAATTTGTTTGCATAAGTTCTTTAGGAAACAAGCTTGATCTGTTTTTAGCTTTTGAGTTTTTAAATTCTCTTTTACTAGCTTAAATCTTAGGCTGAAAAAGCCATTTTGTCTTTTGATAAAGAAAAAAAAACCAAAAAATAGTTAAACTGCCTCTGCAGCTTTTTCATTTAGCCTTTTCTCAGCTTATTTGATTTTCAAAATTCTTTTTGATTGTTGTTTTAGATAGTTTGCAGGATAAACTTTAAAGTTTTAAAAGTCACTAAGTCATAAGGATCCATTTAGTTGCTTAAAAATAAGCTTTAAAATTGCCTTGTAGGCTCCTTGGAAAATAGTTTTGACCAAAAGTGCTTAATTGCTTTACTTAGCTTATGGCTTAGTAGTTTTGCTTAAATTTTATTCAATCTTGCTTATTAGGTTAGTTTTAAGGTGTTAGAAGCTTAATTGGCTCAGACTTGAGCTTATTCAAGCTTATAAGCTATTTTAGTTTAGAGTTAAAACTTAATACTTTTTAAGAGAATTCTGTGGCTTTTTAAATGCTTATTTCTGGCTTATTTCTTAAGTTTCAAAAAAAGTTTCTTTTGTAAAAGTTGCTTAAAATAAGCTGTTTTATAACTTTCATAAAAAGTTTTTCAAAAAAATAAAAAAAGGGGAATTAGGGAAGTCAAGGGTGAGCAAGGCTCGAACCCCTGACCTCAACCCAACTCACCCTTTTATTTAACACACCTCTCCACTACCATCTGCGCCCTTGGGACTTTTACGTCTAAGGGTGCTTTCTAATTATACTTAACCCCTTTTTGGTTCACTTTGGTATTAAGCACTTCGAGTGCTTATTCGACTTTTCCTGGCTTATTCGTTTAGGCTTATTCTGAGCTTATAATTTTCCTGCATTCCTTTCATTGTTAGCAACTTTTAGGTTTTTTCTAGGATTTTTAATTCAATGTTTAGTATTTTTCTTTCATTTAATTAGTTTAAAAACTTAAAAAATCATAAAAAATTAAATAATAATCAAAAAAATAAAATTCTTTTTCTAAAAATTTTCTTTTATTATTTAGAAGGTTTAGAAATTAAATTTGCGTTCGTAGGGCTTAAATTAGATGTAGATGCTTAAATGTCGCGTTTTATTAATTCCCGTTTACGTTTTCGTGTCTAGTTCCTTAAATGCTTTATCGTTTACGTCTCTTTACATGTTTTATGCATTTTCATTAGTAGAATTAGAAACCAAATCAAAACCTTTAAAACCATTCAAAACGCGCGATCACGAACGTTACCGATTCTCAATTCACATTTCGCCGAGGAAACGACCCGGGAGGATTTTGAACTTGCTTTGGTCAAAAGCGACTTTCTTGATCCCGACGGAAATACTAAACTATATTATTATTGACTTATCCTTATACTATATTTTATATATACGTATTCAGACGGATCAATATATATATATATATAATATATATATATATATTTTTAATATATATATAAATATAATATATATATATATTTTATAATATATAATATATCAAAGGAGATTTTAACCACTCTGTCCAACTACTAAACTTGCCTCTTCTAAACTTAATCCAAGAAAAAGAAAACAAACGATTGTTATCGAAAATATCACTTTTCCTCATAAATTGAGAGTAAAAGATGACACTATTTCGATAACTCCAAATCACCAAAAAGAAGCCACAATAATGGCAAAAATACGTTGCTTCTTCACTAAAGAAACGGGCCACAAGCTCAACCACTCTTGCCAATCATCGATAGAATAAAATTGAGGCATAGAAATAACACACCACACACGAATGAGTTGCCATATGCTTCGAGCAATATCACAAACAAAAAAAGATATGTTGTTTGGACTCCACGCTCCCATTACACGAGGGACATGAAATATCTTGAATTTTCATACCTCAGGAAGAAAGATTCAAACGGCGAGGAAGTCTATCAGATCAAACGCCAAAGGAATATGTTAACTTTCTGAGGAAGCATTTTTTCCCATATCGTCGAGGGAACCAATAAAGGAAGAAAACGATCATCTAAAAATCGATGCGTGACTCCAACGGAAAACATACCATCTTTCGCTAACGACCAAACACATGCATCCGATTCAAGAGTCATCTACATGTTTCCAATCTCAACCAATAATGCATTAAGAGGGGACATATTACGATTCCCCAACTCTGATCTAAACCAATCCCAACGCCATTCTCCATTAGAGATACGATCAATGACCTAACAATCCTTGTTTTCCTCCAAATGAAATAACCGGTTGTAGCGAAGATACAAAGGATGATCTCCAAGACACGTGTCCTTCCAGAAATGAATTAAGGTACCACAACCCACTTTAAACCATAAAGAATCAAAACCCCATTCCTGTCCATGTAAAGCTTTAATTAAACGAACCTATAAGGCACTTGGATTAGAAGCCAACCTCCATCGCAAATATTGAAGCAATGCAAGGTTAAATGATTTCAAACTACCAATACCCAAACCGCCTTTATCAAACAAAGCCATAACATTTGACCACTTAATCCAAGCAAGTTTTTTCGTATCTTGAGAATCCCCCCTCCTAGAAAAACAAAGCACGAAGACTCTCCATGCTCTTCAAAATGATTTCAGGCACTTTAAAGATAAAAAAATAATAAATCCCAAGACTTCCTAACACCGATTTTATTAATGTTAGACCACCACCAATAGAAAGAAGATTTGCCTTCCATGAAGACAGCTTGGTATGAAACCGATCCATTAGATTCTTCCTATTTGCCGTATGATTCATATTAGAACCAATAGGTAACCCTAGATAACAGGAAAGAACCTGCTGCACATCCTGTTATGCGCGCCATATCATTGACCTCTTCTAAAGAAACACCAACACCATAAACATTAGATTTATGAATGTTTATTTTTAGACGCGACGCCAAGAAAAACACTCTTAATACACGAATAATATTATCCATATCTTGAGAACTCCATTCCCTCGTAATTACAACATCATCGGCATAGAATAAATGAGATAGACGCACGGCTAAACCATCAAACTTTATACCTCGAATCAAACCAGAACTAACCGCATCAGATAAAGCAATATGAAGCCCTTCCATCACACACAAAAACAAAAACAAAGAAAGCGGGTATCGTTGTCTGAGACCGCGTTTAAGAGAAAATTCATAAGTTTTACTACCATTAACTAAAATGGATGTCATAGCCGACTCTAAACAAGCTTTAATCCATACCCGCCACTTTAAACCAAAACCAAGATTGTTTAACATGAAATCTAAGTAACTCCAACTTACCGAATCATATGCCTTTTCAAAATCAACTTTAAAAATCAACATCTTCTTGTGTCGCTTTTTATATCAATTAGTAATCTCACTAAGCATAAGCGGACCGTCTAGAATCTGGCGACCTGAAATGAAAGCGGATTGCTCGTGACTAACAAGTTTTCCAACAACCTTAGATAATCTATTTGTTAATATTTTAGCAATGATCATATAATGAATCCTAATAAGAGAGGTTGGCCTAAAATCTTGAATATGAATTGGATTACTTACTTTCGAAAGGAGAGTAACAAAAGCCGAGTTGGAACACTGAGGCATCTTTCCAGTTTAAAAAAAAGAAGACACAAACTCATGAATATCCATCTTGATGCTCTCATAGTATCTCTTAACAAAAGCAAATGAAAAACCATCGAGAGTTTTATCGCTACCCCAATCCCATATTGCTGCCTTGATTTCATCCATAGAAACAACACCTTCTAACTGAAACTGATCCTTAAAATTAAGAATTGAAGAGACTGCTACTGGACTAAAAGAAACCGCTGATTCATTTGCTTGAAATTTCTCCCTGTAAAAGTTAAGAAAAACCTCTTTAACTTGATGAGGCTCCGATATCCAATTCCCCTGGTGCAAAATACCATGAACCGATTAAGACCTTCTCTTTTGTTTCACCAAACCGTGGAAACACTTAGTGTTTTCATCACCCTCCATGTCCCATTTAATGCGTGCCTTTTGAACCGTATCCACAACCTCAAAATTCTCTATGTCTGCAACTTCGTGTAGAATCTTAGATCTTTCCTTATGTTTGTCCAAAGAAGCAATACCAGCCTCAATCTTCTCCTCTATGCCCTTTAACTGGCATGCTAATTCCTGTTTTCTTGAACTTTCACAACTTCTATTTTGCACATGCCACTGTTTAATCTTTATCTTCAAACGTTTCAACTTATCATGAAACATCACTTTGATACCATTACTATTATGACCAAGATTAGCCAATTCCAATTTAATAAGATCACCAAAATCCGAATGAAGAAACCAAGAATGATAAATCTTAAATGGAATCATGCCAAAATCAGACTTATTATAATGAAAGATAATCAGTATGTGACCAGACCACAATCTATCAAGAGCCGTAACCTGGTAATTTGGAAAAACATCTAGCACATCTTCTGAAAACAAAAACCTATCTAGTTTACTAAGTTTCATTCCTGCTTTGTTCATCTAAGTAAATAACCGCTCACCCAGAGGTAACTCAATCAAATTTTCATCATTAATAAACCCATTAAAAATCTGAGCTTCACTCCTAGAAAAAACTGAACCATATCGTTCGAGTTCCTCCCGAACTTCGTTCATATCTCCAAATAATATATACTTTCCCCTATAAGATTGCATGAACTCCCGAAGCTTATTCCATAAGTTTACTTTGGCCAGGGTATCATGAGGACCATATATATTAATCAGGAAACAATCTCCAACAACACTCAAACAACGACCTTTAACAATAATAAACGACTCATCACACCAGATCTCTTCTTTCACAAACATATTAGGATCCCACATAGATATCAATTCCCCAAATCTTCCCCTAGCCAAACTACAAGCATAATCAAAAGTGTAATTTCCCCATATAGATTTAAGACGATAAAGCTCTAATCTTGTCATCTTGGATTCTTTCACACCTAATAACTGAACATTGTGTTTAAAACATAATTCCTTAATCCAATTACGTTTCCTCCTCTTCTTTGTGTCGCAAATATTAATCGATAAAACATTCATTTGTCCACCATATGAACACCTATTCCATTGATCATTCGGTTCAATGACTTATGATAACCTCTCACATCAAAGCCGAACGTGCCTCCAACCTCAATCAACCGTGACGTTTCATGAATAAGAGATATCCCCTTAATATCTTTCTTCTGATATCTTGCGAATGAAGTAGAACACTTGCTAAGCGAACCGTCGAGTTGAGGATGACACTTATTACCTGTTCTTAAAGGTTTGAAACCAGGAGGGTAGCTCAAGTCTGACGATACTTCTACTTTTAAAGGTTGGTGGTATGTGCTTAATTACACATACCATTTACCTAGGAAAACGAGCCTAAATGACCAAAAACAGACATAAAATGCCAAATATATGCGTGTTTTGCTATTTTTGATGTGCAGGTAACGGATATTCAATAAAGGACAAAAACAAAGCCAAAATCGAGCACGAAAATGAAAAGAGCGTGAAAAGTTAAGTCAACCAATCAAAAAGTCAACCAAGTCAAAGTCAAAAGTCAAAGTTAAAAGTTAAAGACAAAGCCGAATCTGAAGAAATCTTAAATGGGCCAACCCGTACCCATCTAATGGGCCGGGTCAGCCCATTAAAGTATATAAAGACCACTTTATAAGTTTAAATGGCCCAATGCCATTTAACTTATACAAAAACCCAAAACACAAAATCCGGCCCAACACTAGTCCACTACCAAAGAAAAAAACTGTTAACACAGTTAGTCACCATCCCTTTCACCCTTACACCGTTAGTCCTCAAGGACTAACATTTATAGTCCAAAAGGACTAACGGTGAAAATGATTTAAAAAAACAGGGCTAACGCCCGTTAACTTTCATTTCACCCCCAAAATCAATTTTCCCGCTCTCACTATTCACCATCCCTGACCCCTCTCACTCGACCCCTGTGCCACAAAACAAACCCATCACTTTCATAACACACCCCACACCACAAACCAACAATTCCACCTTGGCAATCCTCTCAATTTTCATTCGTTGATGGGACAATGACAAAGATTCAATGGCTAAGATTATAAGACTTGGTGGCCAAGAAAATTAGATGGCCTAGATGAAGGTTTCGAGCTCTCTCACACAAGAAACACACTCATAATCCCTCTCACTGAAGAAACACACATTGAAGACCCAAGACTTTGATATTTCTTCTATAAATTGGGACTTTTGTATGCCCTAAGGGGTAGCTAGTTAATTTACAGCTTATTGTAGTTTACTTTTTAGCTTATTGTCATTTCCTTTTCAAACCTTGTAATGTTTTTAAGTTTAATGAAATTTCAGTTTTAAAAGTTTTAAAATTCTGTCAATTTAAATTCTGTTTTTACCTTATGCATTTAAGCTTAAATTTGTGTTCTAAAACCATTTTCATAAGCTAATCAGCTCTTTTACTCATGTCAAACTTAGTTAAGCTTTTTCAAAAGCTTAACTAAGTCTTTACTCAAAAATCACCTCAAAAAGCTAACTTGGATGATAAGCTTACAAGGGAAGAGCTTATGGGTTTACTAGCTTGTTTTTATACAAGCTAGAGCTTGTAGAAAAGCTCTTTTGAGCTTAATTAGTCTTTGTTTAAGCAAAGGACTAAGGTACACCTTCATTTTCATTTTTAGCTTATTTACTGTTTATTTGCTTATTTAAGCTTATTACTGCTTATGTTTGCTTATTTATGTTGTTTAATGCTTCTGTATGCTTGCTTAATGTTTTAATCTTCTTTGCTTAAGTTTTTTATTAAAACTGCCAATTTTAGTCTTTAATACTGCTTAATCTAGTTTGCTTATTTTTATTGCTTAATTTTATGTTCTAATTGTTTAAATGTCTTTATTATACCATATGCTTAAACTGTTTTTGTTTTTCATAAGTTTTCTTAAGCTATTTCAAGCTTAAAATGTTTTTTCAAATCCTTAAGGAGTTTTTGGTTTAAGACTTAAAATGGGTCAAAATGAGTTTAAAATGGTTTTGGGTCACTAAGCTAACTTCACCATGCTTTGATTTAGTCCTTAAGTCAGTTTTTAAAAGTTTTTAAAGTCTAAATTCCTAGTTTAAGGTTTGATGAACTCATTGCTTGAATCTGAGTTTTTCTAGTTTGGTATCATGGCTTATTTGTTTAGATTTTGGTTAAGAACTTGTAAGTGTTGTTTTCATACTTGTTTAAGGTCTAAAATGCAGTAGAAATATAGTAAGTTCAAGTGTGCAATTGTCAATTGTGCTTCAAGTCAAAATATGTCAAAGTAGTTTATTTTTTAGTTTTAAAACTTAAAAATTCATTTTAATAGCAAATTTAGATTAGTTAAAGTAGGTTTTAGAACTTGAATTTGATAGCATAAGCTCTTAGCATATCAAGCTTTATATGTTTTTTTACTTTTTGAGTTTTTAAATTAGCTTAATCTAGCTTAATTTTAGGGCTTAAAATCACTAATTTTCAAAAAAAAAACCAAGTCAGTACATACTGATTATGGTCAGTATGTACTAACCTCTTTTTCAATTGCTTTCCAGCTTATTTCATTAGCTTATTTTTAGTCTTAAGTGTTCATTAGGTATAGGGCTTAATATTTTCTAGCTTAATTTAGTTTTAAAGCTTATTTACTAGCTTAAAAATAGGCCTGCAGATAGCTTTTTGTCTTTTACAAAAAACTTGAAAAAATTCAGCATACTGAGTGAAACTGACTTTTCATGTGGCTTTTTCATGGCTTATTTGAATTTCAAAATGCTTTTTCTTTGTTGATTCTTGTAGCTTAATGTATAAGCTTGATTGTCCTTTTGGTCAATAAGCCACAAGGATCTGATTTGGGGCTTAAAATTAAGCCTAAAAGTGCCTCATTGGGCTATTTAAGTACTCTTTCTGGCCAAATTGCTTATTAGCTTATTTGAGCTTTTCAGCTGTTAGGATTGCTTAAAATTAGTTTAGATTTGCTTATTAAGTTAGGATTAAAGTGCTTTTAGTTTATTTAGCTTAGGTTAGAGTTTATTTAAGCTTATTAGCTTTTTCAGTTTAGAATGTTAAGTTTAAAAGACTTTTAGGTGAATCTGTCATTTAAGCTTAGTATTAGCTTATTTTATTTGCTTATTTTTGTTCCCTAGTGCTTATTAGGTGTAGCTAATCGTCTATTTTTAGCTTATTTGTTTGTCCCTTAGCTTATTTAGCCTTGAAAGGCTAAACAGTTAGCCTTTTAGCCTTTAACCAAGTATGTCACTTTTAGAAGCTTATTTAGGTTTTTATAAAAAGTCATTTCATAAAAAGTTCTTATTTTTAGCTTATCTAAAAAGTTGTTTCAAAATTTTTGCAAAATAAAAAACTTAGGAATTAGGGAAGTCAAGGGTAAGCAAGGCTCGAACCCCTGACCTCAACCCAACTCCCAAGCTTTACACACACACCACAACACCAACTACCCTAGGGTCTTTTTATGTTATAACCTCACTTCACTTTTCTTTTATACACATTTTAGCCTTTTAAGCTATAATCCCTTTTCTGCTTATTTCGAGCTTGTTAGCCTCAAAATATTAAGTCGAACAAGGAAGTTCGTTCATTATATTAGGTCTCGGTCACTTAATTAATTATACGTTGTAATAGGCTAGAAGGGTAAACGGGCTCATAAATGTAAGCTAATATTGTATGTGTATCGGGCTAAAAGCCCAAGTCCATCCGTGCCTGGCCCAAGTAAAAGGCCCACAGCCCATGTAGTTGTGTTGGTATTATATATCATTTGCCATCAAGGAAAATGGTTTGTTGGTTCATTTTGTAGAATCCTTTTTGCAAGTAAACTTCCCATTTTCTCTTTCATTTTCTCTCTCTAGTTTCTCTCTCTAAACTTCTTCTATTTTCTTTCTTTTTTCTTCTTGAATTCGAGCTACATATAATGAAGTGAAGTGATTACGGGTAACCGATAGCTTATTTTTCTTAGATTTAGCTTAGTGCAAAGTACTTTTCACAAAATTTTTAGAATTTTCCAAATTTTTTATTAATTTTTTTAGATTAAATCCGTTTTTAATTCATAATAAATAAAATAAAATTCAAAAAAATATAATTCTTTTTTTTTAAAATTTTCTTTTATCATTTAGGATTTATAAAAATTAAATTTTCGTTTGTAGGGTTAAAATTTTAGAATTTGGTTTTTGTAATGAACGGGGGAGCCCGTGTGAGTGGGGTGTGGGTGAGCCTTGAGGGGCGGGCGTGGTTGGAGAGAGCATGGACGGGGTGGCTTGGGTGGCGGGGGTAGAGAATTTTGTATTTCATAAGATGTGTGGGTGCATGGGAAGGCGGGGGGGGGGGGTGGCTTGTGGGGGGGGGGGGGGGTTGGCGGCGGGGGGGGGGGGGGGGGTGGGGGGGGGGGGGGGGGGGGGGGGCGACTGGGGGGGGGGGAGGGGGTGGGGGTGGGGGGGGCGGTGGTTGGGGGTGGGGGGGGGGGGGTGGGGGGTTGGGGGTAGGGGGGGGGGGGGGGGGGGGGGGTAGGGGGGCGGGGGTGGCGGGGTGGGGGGGGGGGGGGGGGGGGGGGGGGGGTTGGGGGGGGGGGGTAGGGGGGTTGTGGGGGGGGCGGGGTGGGGGGGGGGGGGGGGGGGGGCTGGGGGGGGGGTCGGTGGCTCGGGGGGGGGTTCTTTGGGTGGGGGGGGTGAGTGGGGCGGGGGGTGTGTGGGGGGTGGTTGGGGAGTAGGGTAGTTGTGGGGGGGGGGGGTGGGGGGGGCTGGGGGGTGGGGTGGGCGGTTGGGGGGGGGGGGGGGTGGGGGGGGGTGAGGGGGGGGGGGGGCGGGTGCCGGGGGGTGGTGTGGGGGGGGGGGGCGTGGGGTGGTGGGGGGGGGGAGGGCTGGGGTGGATGGGGCGTGGGGAGTGGTGGAGGGGGGGGGGGGGGGGGGGGCGGGGGGGGGGGGGGGGAGTGGGGGTTGCAGGGGGGGGGTTGTGAGGGTGGGGGGAGGGGAGTGGGGGGGGGGGGGGGGTGGAGCTCAGGGGGGCGGGGGGGGGGGGGGGGGGGGGGGGGGGGAGGGGGGGGGGGGGGGGGGGTGTGTGGGAGGGGGGGGGTGGGGGTTGAGTGAGGGGGTGGAGGGGTCGGGGGGGGGGGGGGGGGGGGGGGGGGGGTTTTTTTTGGTTTATTTTTTTTTTTGGTTTTTATGTTTGTATGGGGTTGGGTGGATGTGGTAGTGTGGGTGGTTTTGTTTTTGTTGTCTTTGTGTTTTCTTTTCTTCTTTTTTTTTTATTTTCGTTTTTTTTTTTTTTTTTTATTTTTTTTTTTATTTTTTTCATTTTTTATATGTTTTATTTCTTTTTATTTTTTTTTTTTTTTTTTGTTATCTTTTTTTAGTATTTTTTTTTTTTTTTTTTATTTTTTATTTTATTTTTATCTTTTCTTTTTTCTATTTTTTTGTTTTTTTTTTTTATTTTTTTTATATTATTATTTATTTTCTATTTTTTCTTATTTTTTTTTTTTTTTTTTTTTTT
Source organism: Tanacetum coccineum (assembly GCA_026074375.1). NCBI lineage: Eukaryota > Viridiplantae > Streptophyta > Magnoliopsida > Asterales > Asteraceae > Tanacetum > Tanacetum coccineum. The sequence goes on from BQNB010085776.1 coordinate 16,288, forward strand.
TTTCTTTATTTTCTTTTTTTTTTTTTTTTTTTTTTTTATTTTTTTTTTTTTTATTTTTTATATTTTTTCTTTTTTCTTTTTTGTTTTTTTTTTTTTTTTTTTTTTTTTTTTATTTGTTTTTTTTAATTATTTATTTTTTTGTTTTTTTCTTTTTTTTTATTTTTTATTTTTTTCAAAGCGCGATCACGAACTTAATCACGATTTTCAAATTCACACCTCGTCGAGAAACGACCCGGGAAGGTTTTTTTAGGGTTTTACTTTGGTTGAAAGTAATTATCCTTTTAAAAAGCCTTACGGAATTCTTACTCTTCTATAATTGATATTATCTTATTATATATTTATATTATATTATATTTATATATATTAAGTGGTAATCAGTTGGTCATTACAATTATTACTATCTTCATTCATCACATTACAATCATCATTGTTAAAAGGATGATCTTTAAAATCTGACACATTGCAATCCTCCCCCTCCTTAATTTCATTATCATTATTAAAAATATTCTCCATTCCATTATCAGCCTCTTCGTCAACAGAATCACATACCTTTTCCTCCTTGTCTCCATTGTCATTAGAGGATGAATCAAGATAATCATCAATAATGTTAATGCTCCACGTGCCTAACTCTTGTACTTGAACTTTAAAAATCTCTCCATGAATGTCAATATGAACCTTTTCAAACAAGAAGGTTTGTGAATTTGTGGAGATACACACTTTACCCATACTCATGGTCGAAGATTGTTCATCCTCAAAAAACATGAATTTCCCAAACACACTCGCCATTTTCTTAAAAGCATTTGATCCCCATGCACACAATAGGAGTCCACTGATTTTCACCCAAATCATACGCTCATCTACCTTGAACGTTGGTGTTACATATTTAATTAAGGATGCAATTTGCATCATGCACACATTAGATTTAAACGCCATGCATGCATCCACCGATGGAAATTGAATCCAAATCCATAACCTACCAACATGGTGAATTTTTAAACCATCAAAACCTTCATTCCTGAAAATCCTATACAAACTGCTCATTGATCCCACTTCCTTCAACTTAGCCAATGTAACTTTAGAAACATCATGAACTCTAATAACATCCTATTCATTTAAGGTAAGAGAACTTACTTTGGTGTTCGATGATGAGTCGCCATTGGTTTTATGACTTGTATGAACAACTGATGCAAATGACGGTTTCTCATAAGGAATCCTTGTGCCGTTCGATGCTCCATTACCATGTTTAAATGCCTATGATCTCATGGCCATATTATGCAGCTCATTAGACTTTTGATTCATTACTGATCTACCTGTATCACTTCTCTGAAATCTTGCTACTGTGACATAAACATGGTAATTCCCGATCCATATATTGGACAATGACCTAACAAAAGCAATATTCTCTTTAACACCCATGAACCGTAGGCAACCAAAACACTTGCCCATCTTATAACGTTTATTCACGATATATGCATCAACGAGACATCCGTAGGGTGCACATACGTTCCATAATCCTCCTTGTTGTTGCGAAAAATCCATGTCCAACCATTGGAATCTGCCTTGTTAGATGATTTCCCAACCATACTATCTAGCTTTCTAAAACTTTGTGAAATTAAAGTATATATTCCCTTTTTTTGAAAATTAGGGGTTTTGAAAATTGATATATGGGTTTTGCTATTGAGTCAAAAGGGAATTCAAATGTGTAGTTTGGAACTGTGAATTGAATGATTTTGAGATCAATTTGAAGATAATTTTGTGAAATTGTAATTTTTGAAAATTAGGGATTTTTAATTGGAGAAATGTGTTATAAAATTGAGTTAAAAGGGTTGAGAAACCTGTACTGGCGAATTCATTCTGAATGTGGAAGTACATCCTAAGTTTCTTTAGTCATGAATAACAGTGGGTTTGTGATCTCCATGACGGTGAGAGAGAGAGAGAGAGAGAGAGAGAGAGAGAGATTGTTTATTCTTTTTAATTATTTGTGCATAAATGAATTAGTATACCTAGGTACTTAGTTCCACCCTATGTCTCATAAAGATCGGGTTAGTATTTTAGTTGTGAAAATACGTAAGTGAGCGGTGTTAGATATAAGAAAAAGACTCGGTCACCCCGTGTATTTTACTGTTTATTATAGCTCGTAGTTTAATAGTTAATAGTACGTTTTTCGGTTTTAAGTCGGGTACAAATACCCGGTATATTGTAAGTACTATATATAGCCTCTTCCAACTTTGGAAGAGGCAAGCTAGTCATAAATTCATTTACAAAAGAAAACACTTTCTCTCTCTAGAATATTCTCTCTCAAGTGTTTCTCTCTCTAGAAACTAGCCCGATCCAAGAATCGACCCCGTGTTATGATATAGGATATACCACAGGCGGTTAGTATTTTAGTCCTTGAAATATACTTGTGAGTGTTAGATTGGTTCTAGCTAAGATTAGAACTCGACATTTTGGTTAGTGCCGGAAATTGGTGTAAGCGACGATTGTGCGGTTTTCTCCACCTGAAGGGAGCTTGTTGACATAGTGAAGTGAACTCTCGAGTTGTGTACTTGGGGAGTGGAGTAGGGCGAAGAGGAGCTTCGTTATCAAACCACTATAAATCTTCGTGCTGTGGTTTGATCTTTCAAACTCTTTACTATTGACTTGCATTTACATTTCATAGCTATTACTTATTGTTTATTTATATTGTGTTCATATTGTGGTTGATTGATCTCACTTAAACTCGAATCTAAGATTTTTAGAAACAACGTTAATTAAATTTAAAAACCGTAAACTATTTAACCCCCTTCTAGTTTTTCCAAAATTGGTACAAGGAGGAGGCTAACCCAAGATTTTTAAAATAAACTCTATTTTAAAATTTGAATTGATATATGGAGTCTGAAAAATACCTTGAAGGACAATCCATGCAAAGACCACCACATTTGGAAAGCGATGAATTTATAGACTAGAAAAATAGAATCGAGACTTATGTGAAATCGAAAGATTTAGATCTTTGGCATGTTATTACCCATGGTGATTTCTCACCTATTGAAAATAACCCATTAACTAAAATGGATGAATTTATACCTTTTGATAAACAAAGTGATGATCTTAGAAAAAGGCTTGCTAAAAATAATGAAGCCAAAATAGTGATTTATAATGCTTTGCCACGTAAAGAATACGAAAGAATTTATATGCTCAAAACCGCAAAATAAATTTAGGAAACTTTGTTAATCACTTACCAAGGTAATAGTCAAGTCAAACATAACAAAATAGATCTTCTCGTTCAACAATATGAACACTATTATTACTAGTCTAAAAGCACTTGATTAAAGTTATTCTAGCAAGAACTATGTTAGAAAATTTCTAATGGCTCTACATCTTAAATGGAGAGCAAAAGTCATGACAACTGAAGAGTCGAAGGACTTGACATCACTATCACTTGACGAACTTATCGGCATCTTGAAAGTTCAAGAAGTGATAATTAAGAAAGATTCTGAAATAGTTAAAGGTAAAAGAGAACAAATGAGATCTCTTGCCTTAAAGGCTTAAAAATGAATTTAGTGATGAAGAAAGTTTGACTTATGGGAGTACTTACAAAGAACACGCCATGGCGGTTAGAGAATTTAAGAAGTTCTTCAAAAGATGAGGTAGATTCGTAAGATAACCATGTGATGAAAAGAAGTCATTCCAAAGGAATCGGGATGACAAGAACGGAAAAAGTGAAAGAAAATGCTTTAGATGCGGAGATCTAAATTACCTTATCGAAGAATGTCCGAAGCCACCAAGAAACAAAAACCAAAGAGCTTTTGTTGGAGGATCTTGGAGCGATAACGGTGAAGAAGAATAAGCAAAGACTAAATGCGAAACATTTCTTATAGCTCAAGCATCTAACGAGATATGCTTGGGAATTAATTTAGAGCCCGACGAATGGATCAAAGATAGTGGATGCACAAAGCACATGACGGGAAACAGAAAGCTTTTCTCTACGTACAAGGTATACAATGGAGGCAACGTAATTTTGGTAGTAATCTGCGTGGATATATCATTGGCAAAGGTACGATTTCTCATGAATCCCTTAATATTGCAAATATGGAGCATCTAGATAACTTAGAATTTAATTTGCTAAGTGTTAGTTAGATACGTGATAACAAGTACAAGGTAATATTTTCCGAGCACGATAGTGAAAAAAACCAAAGATGAAAAGATCATAGGTAGAGGTATTAGGAAAACCGGCTTATATGTGATGAAATTAGGAAATAAGATGAAAGACAAAATTTATCTTACAACAATTGACGAAAACTCTACCTTATGGCATATGAGATTAGGTCATGCAAATTTGTGTTTAATTTAATCCTTAGTGTCTAAGGAACTAGTTAGAAATTTACTTAAGCTAAGTTCGATCAACATTTCTGTGACGCATGTAAAATTAGAAAAGAAACTTACGGAAAACTAATAAAATCAAATATTTGATACTTTTCCATATCAAAATCCCATGCTTATTTCCTTGTTTTATATTGCTTTATTATAGATTTGATACTTAAAACGTTCATATTTACATTTACAGGATAAACAAGTCATTGGAACGAAATGACGTAAAGAATGGATGCTTCTACTAAAGAGATATATATATGAAGTTATTAAATTATGATTTGGAGTTATTATGAAGGGCTCGTGAAAGAATTATATGAAGAAACGAAGCCGAAAAGTTGAAGAAATGTTCCAGAAATATGCTATAGTATTTTGACCATAACTTCTTCATACTAACTCCTTTGAAGTTGATTTAAGCGGCCATGAAAAGAGGAAAGTGATATCTACAACTTTCGTGTTTTGGATTAAAGTCGGATCACAACTAATGAGTCACAAGTTTCTAATAACTACAATTGTGCTGCAGGATTACGCAGTAACCAAACACTTCAGTTACGCCATAACCACATCCGTTATACCATAACCAAACACATTAGTTATGCCATAAACCTGCCACGTCATGGTTACGGTGTAACCAAACGCATCTGTTACGCCGTAACCAATTTTAAGCCTGCATAATGGGAAGTCTACATCAGCATGGTTACAACGTAACCAAACACATCAATTACGCCGTAACCAGGTCGAAACCTATAAATAAAGGCCGGGTATAGCCCAAATACTCATCTTATCTTCCTCCCATCTGAGGGGACGACTGGGACATCATCCTAAGTCGTTTTCCAACACTCACTAGCCGTTCTAGAAGAGAGAATCCGGTCCCGATCATCATCAACATATTAGTTTGGTTCCATTATCATGTTTTCATTACTTTCATTAATTGACAATGATATTGATTGTATGAATACAATTATCGGCTAAGCTTTTCTTATTAATTATCATTATAATTCATTTATTTCTTGTTAATTCTTAGTATCTATTTGGTTATAATACTTTGATCATAAGAATACCAAATATGATGCTCGCTTACCATGGCCAGTGGGATAAAATTCCAGTTATTATGACCAGTATGGTCGAGATTCCACGATATAAGTGAGTATTAGACGACCATTCGATCCTAGCTTTCCCAACTAGTAGAATAAATTGAATCATTAAGTTAATTAAGAAATTAGGACTACACTTTCTTCCCTTCGATCCTACTTAGTTCATTTTCATTCTCTCAATCCAAACGCATTAATTTAAATTGCTTTCTCATTTAAATAACCGACAACCTCATTTTAAAAGCTTTACACATAGCTCTTTGGGTTGACCTCAGACTTATCTCAAGTATACTGCACGCGACCGGGTACGCTGCTCGTTAGTGTGTATATAGATCTTAGGTGGTTCGCAATTTATAAATTTAAAACCTGATATATTTAACAAAAAATACGCATCAAGTTTTTGGCGCCGCTGCCGGGGAGCTATATCTAGGTTTTTGATTTGAGGTTTTAAGATTTCTAGTATTTTTAGTTTAGAATGGAGCCCGATTTTTGTAATATGACCCTAAATGAATATTTGATGTACCAAGGAAGGCATAAGGATTTAGAAAGGAGTTGCCCCTCTTGGAAGAGTGTTGCTCCCGTGAGGAATAAAATTTTGGTATATCCTGACTCTGATGAGGAGGATGAAGAATATTGTAGTCTGCCTCCTTTACTCCCATGTTTTCAAACTCCTCAGCCTTGTTCCACATTCAATTATGTTTATCATAATATTCATAGTGAAGTTGACATTGAAAATATGACCTTAGAAGAATATGCGAGATATGAATTAGCAATGTCAGCTATGAAAAGTGAAATACAGGTTCCCACTCAGGGTTTCACATCCCATTTTTTCAATCAATCACAACACACACCTAAACCACCTTTTGATAAGGAGGATTCCAGTTTAGACGAAATCTTGGATGACTTGTTCAGAATAGAGGCGGAAAAAAATAAGAAAGATGGAACATGAGGTTCCAAATAGATGTGATGATATCACTGATTATAAAGATAGTGACCAAGAGGATGGTGAACTTCTTGACCTTCCTAATTTCTCTACTACTAATGAATTTGCTAGTGTTTGTGAACAGGTTAAAAAAACATTGATGTCAACACTGCTCGAGAATTAAAGGAAGTTCAGATAGAGGACGTTAAAATGGATGAAGATTATGGCATTGACCATTCAAACATTGAAGAAGAATTACAATGGAGTCCTGCTAAATACCCCTTCTTAGTTGTTATGGAGCTCGATGATCAGTCAAGTTTCTTGCTATGAACCATACCATCATCTATTTCTAATGAGGTAAAAAGGGAACTCACAACTCCCCATAGGTAAAAATTTTGGACCTTATACGCCCTTCTTGTAGCCTACTTACACCCTTATGGTAAATGTGGCTACTATCACCCACACTTGATTTCAATTGAGGGGATGAACACCCTGTTGAGTACTAAATAAGGGTGGAGTTAAGCTAGTGACTCGAACAAAAACAAGTGCTTCGTGGGAGGCACCCCATGTCTATCTTTAAATTTATGTTTTACTTTATTTCATTTATGCATATTAGTTGGTTTGTATGTTTCTTACCTAGTTTTGCAGGTTCTCACAGCAAGGAAATGGAATCCGAGGCCACATCAACTCGGATTCATGTGGTAAAATGTTTCTGTTTGGGCGTAACCACTCCAGTTACGCCGTAACAGATCCAGTTACAACGTAATCCTCTCTATGGTTACGCCATAACTATTTATAACCAAATTAAAAAAAAATTCCACACGGTTACGGTGTAACTTATTTCTTGATTACGCCGTAACCCATTCATGAAAACCTTACTTAAGTTCGAAACTTTTACAAAACTGTGTATAATTAAATGAAATTTGTAGGTACGTTATCTGGAAACCCTCACGAGACTTCACTTGTTTACTTGGGCCACCAAGTGATTTTAAAAAAGGCTTGTTGCATATGCTAAATGCAACCGTGATTCCTACGAAAGTGAGTTAAGTTTTCATGTATATTTTGTTTTGAATGTTTAATGCTTTTAGTTTGTCTAGTGATTTCAGGGAATCGAGTTTGCTCAGGATACGCTGGTCAGGAGTTCATCTCTTGCATTATCATTTGAAATGCAGAACAATGCTCAAGGGAGTCTCTCGTTCTAATTCTACTTCTATTTTTGACTTTTCATTTCCTTAATGTACAATAGAGACATTGTACAAACCAAGTGAGGGGATGGGAGTAGAATTACCACTTGACCTATATTTTCCTTTGATTTTATAGTTTTCTTTGAAAAATTGTGCGAATTTTAAAATGTTTTTCTTATTAAACTAGAATAAATCTTTGCTGAGTGCATTATTACCCTTTATTTCAATTGGCGAGGTTAAGCCTAATGATTTTGTTTTCATCTATTATACAAAAATCCACCAAAAATATGAGTGTGCCGGTAGTATTGTAGACTTTAGAACTTGGCATGTACATAATTTCGAGACCTAATTTATTAGCAGGAATAGACTGTTCAAGAAGGCAACATTTAGGAATTTACCACCAAACAGCCTATATGTGTGTGTGTTATCGACTTGTTACATTGACTTGTCGACCTCCTATGTAAAACTGTTGGGAATAAATCTTCACATGTTAGTACTTCTAGTTCAAGATATTAATACTACTCAGATTATAACTAATAGTATTAACTGAGTTAATACTGCTAGTACAAGATTAGTACTGCTAGTGTTAATTTGTACTGCCAAAGAAACTTAATACTTCTGAAGACTTAAGACTGAAGAAGTTAAAGACTACATGAAGATAATGACGTGTGAAATGTAATGTGTATCGGGACTAAGTCAATGTTTATCTTTATTTAGTTTAGAAGATATGTAGATATATTATAAATGTTTAGAAGATTTGTATCTTGTAAAGGACTCCTTGGTGTATAAAAGGAGATCCTAGGTTATGATTTAGAGAGAGATCAATTAGTTTTTTCTTTATAGCTTCAAGGTTGTAAACACTAGTACTAGACAGAGTACTCGTATTATTCATAATAATAATATTGAAGCTTTTTGGTTATATTCATTGTTCATTCATTCTGCTGCATCACAGTTTACTATTACATTGATAATCTTCTAGGTACTAAAGAGTAGATTCCGCGTACTCTTAGTATCAACAAAGTTTCTAGCATAGTTGTCTTGAATCTATTCAATATAACTAACCCTTTTACAAGGTTTGCAAGATCTAGTTGGGATTAACAAAAACCCCTTGTTGTACTTATTTTTAGTGCAAGATACCCCTAGATCACCTTGTTAAGCCAATCCTTGTTTGAACCCTTTATGTTAATGTTTCATTACACCATTTCGCCTTAGCTAACCCTGTAGTCTATATTTTCTTTGTGTTGAAATTCCTGGCTACTTATGTCCATGGTTCGGGGAAATGAGCACGGAAATTTATGCGTTCGTGGAAGACCTATCACTCTTGATCTATGAACACCCCCCCTGTATCATCATTTTCGAAATTGTTCATCTCAAATGGGGGGATATGTGTATTGTATGCTACAGGGGTAATGATAAAAAAGATGAAAAATATAAACCTCTGTAGCATATGCATGTTGGTTACGTGTTATAAAACTAACAAGTTGTAAATGATATAAAGATGGTGCAACTATAAGCCATCTGTATGATTGTGAAGGATGGGCTTGTAGCCTATTGTTTTGGATCAAATTTTTGCACTTGGATACTTAGACTTATGGATGGACAGTAGCCGGTTATGACAATCTTAGATTATTTAGACTATTTGTTTTGTGTATTTTGTTTAACACTAATTAAATGTGTATCCCATGACTTATCCTACCCTTTGCAATAATTTAGACCTTTAGCCTGCTAGAGTTAAGGAAAGAGAAATCACATGTGTCTCGTCCATAGATATGGCCGAGCATGTGTGGTTTTGTCGCCTTTTCTGGATTAGTGGTATCAGAAAGAATCAATCACTTGTTTAAACCAGTGTTTGTCACCCATATTGCCTTTAAGAGCTGTTTAGACCCTAATTCTAAATGGTGCAAATTTGTGTATTTTCAAAGCTTATGATAGAATATATGCTATGACAGTGCAGTTGAGTGATCACCCCAAAAATGAAACACTTAGACTAGTATGAGAGTTAAGTGATTTTGATCCCCTTTTCGTAAGGTGTTCGGCTTTGATGGTTCTTAGCATAAGTAAATTATGAATTCATTTCTCTGAGTTAAATTGGAGAAATCTTTTTATGAATTATTCTAACAAGTCTACTTGAGGGCAAGTAGAAGTTAAATGGGGGGATATTTGATAACATCAAATAATTGATACTTTTCCATATCAAAATCCCATGCTTATTGCCTTGTTTTATATTGCTTTATTATAGATTTGATACTTAAAACATTCATACTCACATTTACAGGATAAACAAGGCATTGGAACGAAATGACATGAAGAATGGATGCTTCTACTAAAGAAATATATATGAAGTTATTCACTTATGATTTGGAGTTATTAGGAAGGGCTCGTGACCAAACACATCAGTTACGCCATAAACCTGCCACGTCATGGTTACAACGTAACCAAACGTATCAGTTAAGCCGTAACTAATTTTAAGCCTGCATAATAGGAAGTCTACATCAGCATGGTTATGGCGTAACCAAACACATCAGTTACGTCGTAACCAGGTCGAAACCTATAAAGAAAGGCCGAATTTAGCCCAAACACTCATCCTTTCTTCCTCCCATCTGAGGGGACGACTGGGACATCATCCCAAGTCGTTTTCCAGCACTCACCAGCCATTCTAGAAGAGAGAATCCGGTCTCGATCATCATCATCATATTAGTTTGGTTCGATTATCATGTTTTCATTATTTCTATTAATTAACAATGATGTTGATTGTATGAATACAATTATTGGCCAAGCTTTTCTTATTAATTATCATTATAATTCATTTATTTCTTGTTAATTCTTGGTATCTATTTGGTTATAATACTTTGATAATAAGAATGCTAAATATGATGCTCGCTTACCATGACCAGTGGGACAAAATTCCGGTTACTATGACCAGTGTGGTCGAGATTCTACGAGATAAGTGAGGATTAGATGACCATTCGATCCTAGCTTTCCCAACTAGTAGAATAAATTGAATCATTAAGTTAATTAAGAAGAAATTAGGACTACACTTTCTTCCCTTCGATCCTACTTAGTTCATTTCTATTAAAGTTTCATTCTCTCAATCCAAACGCATTAATTTAAATTGTTTTCTCGTTTAAATAACAGATAACCTCGTTTTAGAAGCTTTACACATAGCTCTTTGGGTCGACCTCAGACTTATCCCAAGTATACCGCACACGACCGGGTACACTGCTCGTTAGTGTGTATATAGATCTTAGGTAGTTCGCAGTTTATAAATTTAAAACATGATCTATTTAACAGAAAATACACATTAAAAATGTAGAGGAGGGGTGAATACGTTTTCGTTTAAAATCTTAAAACTATTGCATCAAATACCCGATCTATCGTGACTTAATATGAGAAGTGCCAATTAAAGTTTATGGCTATTAAGACAATATAAAGCATAAAGAAAGCATGTAGTCACAACACAAGCATAAACATTAATCCACAACATTAGCATAATTAGAATGTAAAGAAATAACGATATGTAAAGAGAAAGTAAATCGAACATGATGATTTATAGTGGTTTGGTCATGGAGCTCCTCTTCGCCCTACTCCACTCCCCGAGTACCCAACTCGATAGTTACTTCACTAGATCAACAAGCTCCTTTCTCGGCGGAGAAAACCTTCCACAACGTCGCTTACACTTTATCCGGTACAAAGCTAAATATCGAGTCCGAGATCAAGGTAGAACCAACCCATCATCGCTTACAATTTATCTGGTATAAAGCTAAATACCGAGTTCTTACACACCGGGTAGAACCAATACAAACCCGTTATGTTTTATGGCCCAACATAACAAACCTTGTGTTTTATGGCACAAACACATAAACCATCTAATACAATGTGATGACAGTAGTGAATACAATAAAGATCCAAGACATATGTGTCAATTAGATATGAATGTATAATCTAGATGAACTCCCATTGATAGGAAACCTTCAAATGGATAAAGATGATGAGATCTTGATGACATCAAATAACATCTATTTTATAGCATCATTTATCCCATGTTATTAACCTGTTTTGTATAGTTATTGCAAAGAATTATTACTTAATCATTTATATTTGAGAATTGCAGTAATTATGGAGTGATTGGTGAAAGATAGCAAAAGGCGCGCATTCTAGAGCTTAAAAGAAGATATTTTAAAGAGTACTATTCTGAAGACCAATACGCCGTATCCATCAAGGAAGATACGGCGTATCCGTGCCTGCACTCACCAAAGACCACAGAGGATAAAGCTCAATACGCCGTATCCAGAGAGACTCAATACGCCGTATTCAATATATGGAACAAATATAATATTCTGGAAGATATCAAGCGTGGTCCCTACTCCAAGAAATCCCCAATACGCCGTATCCAACTCATGGATACGCCGTATCGAACCAACTTTCAGACCTTATAAATAGAAGGCTCAAAAACGAGTTTTAAATGTGCTAAATCATATTCTCAATACCTAAACCATAAAAGTCGATTTTCAGAGGAGAAAAGGAGCAGAAGAGGTCGAGCAAC
>BQNB010085777.1:0-28374 GCA_026074375.1 Tanacetum coccineum
CTTCACGCTATTTATAACCTTGGGTATAAATAAGCATTAAATTGTTTTTCTTTATTGATGGTTAATCTTTCTTTCGTTCTACTTTGTGGGAGTTTCAGGTCTTAATCGATTAACAAAGAACGATGAATAAATCTCAGATGCGAGATAAAGGTAAGATCTTGATGTTTTGATCAATTTACTTAAGTGTCCGATAAAAGTTTTATAAATGATTAGAAGCCTTGAGAACAATTTGAAAAGGTTTTTATAAACCCACATTTAAACTCTCACCTTTTATAAACTAACTAAACCTTCATAAAACCACATTTAAACTCACACCTTTTATAAACTTACTTAACCTTCATAAAACCACATTCAAACTCACACATTTTATAAACTAACTAAACCTTCATAAAACGGTGGTTAACGAAGCTTAACTCAACTTTCAAGTTGACAAGACCCCATAACGGTGAGTCTAACAACTTAACTAACAAAGAGAATAAAAGGTAAGTTGCATTAGAAAGAGTTGCCTTGAATGATTGTTGTATATATTTATTTGGAAAAATGAGCGCTTAGCTAACATGTCAAAATGGTTTACTTTTTGTACACATCTATACAAGTTCCAACTGTGTTGATACGGTATGGGATGAATTGACCCATTTGTAAGTAAGCGGGTTGAAAATGTCCATTCTTACGTCTTTTAGAGACAATGTTTATTATGCAGGCTAAAAGGTTTCTCCTTAACTAATATACAATCAGTTCACTGAAAGAAAATGGGTCAAATGGGACAAGCGGGGAAAAAGCTCAAAGATAAAAGAGTGGTTTAATGATTGATGTGATTGTTTTGAGAATCTCTTTTTTGTGATTGTTTTCTGTAAAATTTAAACGTTTGTTACACTTTGCCTTATGGACAGAGGTTTTGGCGTTTTCTCATATTGTGCGGGAGATGCAGATACAAAAGTGGATTACAGGAAAAGAATACCTTTAATGGCCAGGTAAACGTGTTCGTTAAACTGCTATATCAAGTCGCGTATTAGTTATTTTGTGTTTCTAGTGTTTTATGCATCTTTTACTTATTGAGGTACAACTTAAGAATCATACTTGCATTTACACATGATATAGTATTGAATCAGCTTTTCCGAAAACATTGAATCAGCTTTTCCAGTTTGTTGTTTGTGAACATTTTTTTTCTATCTGATTGTTTCCAATATACACACATGTATATATTGGTGTTTCCAATATATACAGGTGTTTCCAATATATACAGGTGTATCTGTTTTAATTCAATATAGTATGTAACCACTCAATGGTTCTTTTCCTCTCCCTACAATCTCCAGTTTTCTTATTAGCTTTGTGGCCCATCTGACTACGAGTGATTCTAATCTGTTTGCTTTTCAGAACCCTCAAATGGATTTACAGGAAGGATAGAAGTCACATAATTGGTCAGACAAAAAAAAGTCAATGATACTGATAAAAGATTTGAAGAGCCGAACAAAATCAGTGATGGCTCAAGCAAGCTTTGGACACAGAGACACAAATTATGCGGTTAAGGATGGCTATACATAGGTATGAGCCAATTTATTTAGTCGTATATTCTTCGGTAAAACCTCTTGATTAACCATTTACTGTGATTCTATATATAATGTTTTCATTCAGTTGTATATCTGCATAATCTATGTTTAAATACCCAATCTTCAAGAAATGTTTCTGACATTACATATGAGATCCAAATTCTTCCACAATAAGCATTTTCTTCACCTACATAACACGTGCCAGAAAATACAAATACTCCATAAACCATAGTCACATGGAACGCGGAACGCTTCGGTACGGGATCGTGAAACTGGAACGCGGTTCGCGGTGTCCTTAAAATCCGGTACGAGCGGGGGTAGGCTCATTTCGGTACGCTTCAGTTCGATCCGGTTCGATGTACCATCTGATTCGGTACGATGTACCAAATTTGGTACAATGTACCATATTAGATTAAATGAATATAAGTTCCTACACATTTTAATTACTTTTATAATTATTATCAAGTCTAAATATGAGAAGTCTAGCAATTAAATTACAAAAATCAAAAAATATAATTAATACTTATTTAATTCTCTCTTTATCCATGTCATGTCAAAAATAAAAAAAACTCAATCACGTGGGATAGATGGGGCCTACACACTAAATATATAAAATTTAGTGCTTGAGTTTCTGTCTCCTCATATCATCTTCTACCTCATAATAATCCACCATTGTTAGATCTACATTAAAATCTTCTATCTATATAAAATGAATCTCCGATCTGAATATTACATAGTAATCAAACGCGTTTTCGAGGCCTATAAATCGTCGATTTGCAAAGTGTTGGATCGCGATCCGGTACGATTGGGAACGACAATTGGGTGCGATTGGGAACGACAATTTCTGGGTTTCGGTTCGCGTTCCCTGGCGATCTGGATCGCAACCGTATCGCGAATGGGATCGCTCGTACCAGATCGAAATTCGCTAAGGGTTTGACAATCCATGTGACTATGCCATAAACTAACATGAGATTTGGTTATATAAAGTTGTATACATTTATTCAATTTTTTCACTTAGTTTTTTTATCCTTAATAAAGTGCATACATTTGATAACTTAAACGTTTGTCACATTAGTTTCTTGCTTGTAGTATCCCATACATAATACCTCCATTATCCCATGACAATATTGCTCTCTTCATCCTTGATCTATTTCCTTTTTTTAGTATCTTTCAAGTTTAATACTCACCGTCATCGTTATGAAGAATTGTGATGCGTATTGGCAAGTTATGCTACTGAAAGTTTGGTAACTTAAACTAATTATTACTAATATTGAAAGGTAGGTGACTTATGCTTATTGCTACAAGAAAGGAGCAAAATATGAACAGTCAAAATACAAGTCTTTTATTGAATCCTATGCCATGCTAGAACTTATGCTTATTGCTACAAAAAAGTGCTTACATTTGAGTGTGTTTCTATTGTGAACATAGCTTTGACAAAAAAAATAAAGAAAAATCTGCTTGATACTCTTAATGAGAATTTGAGGCATTCGAATGGCCAAATACAAGTAAGTCTGCTTGATACTCTTAATGAGAATTTGGATGCAAAAATAGTTTACATTGCGGATTGATCGCATAATCAATACGAACTGAGGTGATGTTGAGGCTCTACAAGATGAAGAGTTTAAGTTTAAGTTGTATACAACCTGCTAACTATGAATGGGATGGGTAAATGCAAAAAGAGTTTATGAATCACGCTGAACAACAGATTTGTTTATGAATCAAATCCATCTTAATTTTTTTCATCTTTTTGGATCTAAATCAATCGTTTTTCAATTTGGATCATGATTTGTTTAAGGTGGTTGTTCTAAATCAATCGTTTTTTAATTTTTTTCACCTTCCCAAAACCCTAATTGATTTCCCAAGCCCTAATTTTTCATCGATTTTTGATCCTTTTTTTTAATCTTTTCTTTTAAACCCTATTTTTAAAACCCTAATCTTTCTGTTCGAGATTTGCTTTATAATCGCTGTTTGTTTGATTGTATGGGGATGTTATCGATTCAAGGTAAGATGTGAGTTATGCTAAAACTTTTTCATATATTGGTTGTCAAGAAAATTTTTTGGATAAGTTTTTGCTTAGGAGCTATGGAGGTTGTAAACAATTGAATGTACTTGTGCTTTATATTTGATAGGAGTCCAAAGCTGGTAAAGGTTTTGACTTTGTTCGCTTTATTAAAAAAGGGATCTTTTGCTGGTAGTGATCGTTTTTTTTTGGTTTTAACAATCTTTGTACTATTTGGGTTTGGGCGTTTTTAACTTAATGCTATATTGCGAGGATTTTCAAAGACCTCCGTTGAATAAAATAACTCGCATTATCGTTCACATAATAAGGTGTGATCAAAGTGATCTAGGATTTTTATAAGGAGAGTGGGGACATGTGAACTCTATAATTCTTTGCACGTGTCGTTAATGTTGGACCATATAGTGTCATAAATGGTGGATTCACGGGCGATTGTGCTTGATGAAAAGTATGTAATATGATGGATTATTATTTAGCTTTGTTGGGTAACGTAAGGACTTCACTTCTTTAACAAATTTGAACGTGGTGTTAGCTCTGAAGGTGTTGTTAATGTCTAAAATTCAAATATATGGGAGGTTTTTGGGTGATGGATTTGTATTCACTCGAACGGTTGCATAAGAAAAGGAGACGTTTAGGGTCAAAGGTGGGCATTGGTTCTTGGATTTGTTCAGTTACTTCAGCATAAAGTTTTTCTTTGTTGATGAAAGAGTTACGTGGATTGATATCGAGGGCTATACCACTTAAAGTATGGTTCAAAAAACACCTTCTTTTTCGTATTTACTTCTACGTGGGGGAGAATTGTTAGATTTTGATGAACAAGAAGATGATTAACTTCATGTAAAAGATGGTTGTATCAAATGACTATAGTTGAGAAACATTTATGAATCGTTTGAAGGTCGATTATCTAAGGTAAAACATTTTGATACGGGCTAAAGAAGTTTTGGTTGGTTGACTGATTTTGAAGAGGACATTGATCAAGATAGTAGTAGTGACGAGTTCTGAGTAACGATAGGTTCATTTGATGAAATTAATGGATTGGTATTATCAAATGAGGAAGGAGAGAGTGATCTTGGAAGAGGTGGCGAACGAAACAATCTTTGAGAAGGGCAAGCTTCTGTTAGGTTGAAAGAGGTTGTAATAGTGTAAGAAGGAGACTCGATCGGAAGACCACTTTCATATCTATTATTTACTTGATAAGAAAAATAGTGCCTAGTTGTGATATTCCCAATTTTGATGATACTTGAATACCCCCGGGCTTTACTCAGATTACTGCTGTGGATGCTCAAATAAAATGCTTCAAAAGTGTTGTTTATGGTAGCGATAACTTGGTTTATAAAGGGTTCAAGAGTGGAGAAGGAATCTAGTAACGAAGAATAACTCACTCTTAAAGATATAAGAATGATACAGGAAGATTACTGATAGGTCCACTTTAAAAAATGTGACATTCCTCGTTCTGGGAGGATCATATCCTTCACTATGGAGGAATTATAATAAGTGCGAAAACAATGGGTTACAATATGGAGGGTATGCATACCAACATTGGTGAAACGCGACCCATTAATTCACTCAGGGAGCGAATCGATGTGTCACATATTCACCGCAAAGGAACATTGATTTTGGTCTTTGAACATTAAGGCCTTTCCATAAGGCTAAAAAGATTGTGTAGGGAGTTATGTTGGAAAATCACAAATGAATTTTGTGTCCTTACATGAAATAAAATGGAGGAAATTGAGCTTTTCATATCAAATATGTTGGGGTAACTTTGGATTCGTTTTGTTTTTCTTAGTCGTCTGTTGGAATATTCGGGAGGTATTTTTGTATTTAGGATCTAGGATTGTTTCGTAAGCTCAACTCCACGATCTCAGAATACTTTGTGATTATTCAAGGATCTGGGCGCCCTTATGGTAAAAAGTAATATTATTTTGTTATGCTCCTAAGAGATAGTGAAAAGAAGATGTATGTGAATACTTGATTCTAGTTCTCAAAGCTGGATTTGGCGTGTAATCATTATTGGGTGATTTTAATGAAGTGCGTTACACAGATGTAAGAGACACGGGTATATTTTAAATTGCTTGGTGGATGATGGCTTTCAACTTGTTTATTGTCATCCGATGGATTGGAGGAGGTGACCTTAGCCGGTATGCAAATTCACTGGATGTAAAAATCATGATCGAAGATGAGCAAACTTCGAACGCTTCTTTTATTCTGAGGTTTATAATTCATTGTCCTAATATTTCATCTATTATTTGGACGATTAATATCCGATCATTATAGGTTTATTTTATTGCGTGAGTCCATCATGATTATGGACTTCTTCATTCGTTTTTTCCATTATTGGTTTGAATTGGAAGGGTTCGATACTTTTGTGAAACAAACATGGAATGATGCTCAGGTGACCGATTCGAATGCCATATCAATGTTTATGAAAAAAATGAAGTGTCTCAAAGAGAAGATTCGTATGTGTGTTAAAGCCAACAATGAAAACTCAAAAAGTCATAAGCAATGCTTACAAGAAGAGCTGTCCAAAATTGATTTGTATGGACAAGGGGTGTTTGACGAGGGAGCTCGACTCTTCTTTCTACACCGCAATGGAGATCCTTAAATCAATTCAGGACTTTGTCAAATTAGGACACGTGGAGTTTGGTCAAAAAACATAAGATCAATATCGGGGCGATAGAGGAGGAGACGAAAATTCGATAGTATTATTACGCGGTTCACTAATAAAAAACGAAACCAAACTTGAAATTTGTTGGTATCTTGGTGGAAGGTAGATGGATTTGAATCTCATATTCTTAGTAAAAGATGAGTGTCTCTCTTATTTTTGATATGTCGTTTTTAATAAGCCTGATTATGTCTTCATATCCGATTTGGACTTCCAAATAATTAAGCTACGAACAACAAATGGTTTAGAAATTGAGGTTACTCGAGAGGACTCAAGACAAGCGGTTTGGGATTGTTCGGGGTTGATAAATCGCGGGGAACCTGATGGTTGTTTACATTTGGCTTCTATGTCGATATGGACTTTTCTAAATATGTGGTGGTAGAGGCGGGGTGTTATACTTCTTCAATCAAGGGCAAATTTCCTAAGGTAGAAATATCATGTTTATCACTCTTATCCCTCACAAGGATCAAAGAGGCTAAAATGATGAAAGATTTCAGACTAATCACTTTATTGGAAGTGTTACAAGATTATGCAAGATTTTGGAAACGTTTGGTGTTGTTTTGGAAGACTTAGTACGATAGATGTTCAATCTGCTTTAGTTGGAAATGGAAGATTAGATTGGTCATGCATTTTAAATTGTGTTTATTTCAATGGTGTAAGATGAAAAGAAAGCATACGACGATATTTAAGGTTAGACTTTGAGGCTATGATTCGGGTACGTTGGGATTACTTGGGATGACGTCTTTAATAAAGGTTCCGGATTTGGTGAGAAGTGTTGTGGTTGGATCCAAAAATTGGTCTTACTCTCTTTCAAAGGTTCGGTTATGCGAATGGTTAGTCTTACCTAAGGAATTTATGTTCCATAGAGGGCCTAAAGCAAGGTGATCTCTCTCGCCGTTTCTTGTTTCTGTTGATCATGGAGAGAGTCTACATATTCGATCAAAGAGTGGTGGACGCCTGCTTATTTAGAGGTAATTCAGGTTGGTTCTTCTCTTCAATTTCTCTTTTTCTATGGGATGCTGCTGTCTTTCATGGGTCATTGGAGGCGAATAAGCTAATATTGATACTTTTCTTGTGTGTTTGGAATGTTTTCTATCACGCTTAGGGTTTAGGTAAAATGCTCAAAAGTAAAACTCATGGCGAGATTTCTGGTTTCTAGCGACAAGGTGATTCAGCGCAGCAAAAGAATTTGGTTGTGAAATTTTTCAAGTGCCTTTCTCGCTATTTAGGCTTCAAAGTTGACTTCCTTATGTCTCGGATTCAATCATGGGCGAGATCTGTCAAAATAATATTTTAACTGTTTATTAAAATGGAAGTTGAAGACCTTTTCTATCGAGGGGAGGCTAAATTTTGAAATCTGTCCTAGGTTCGTTGCCAATCTACATATGTTTTATTCAAAAAGTTTCCAGCGAAGGTTCTTCTCAATATGGAATCTATTATATTGTCATGTCTTTAATGGTATCGGCTTAACGGAACAGATAGCCAATTGGTTAAATGGAATAAGTTTATGGTTTAAAGAAAAGGGAGAGATGGTCTTGGAGTTTTGAGTTTTAAGCTTTACTAGAGCTCTTTATTCAAATGGGTTTTGGCGTTACTACACACAAAAGATCAACTTTATAGACCAAAATTATTTAAGGGTACATGGAGAAGACAAAAGATTGGTAAACATGTTGAAGCCACCATCCAGTACCTTATGGTTGGATATCTCATGGAGTTCAACATATTCAAAGGCATGGGATGCTTAGATGGGATTCATTCCAGAAAGCTGGGGCAAACAGGGTAGACTTAGGTTTCGGGCGGACATAGAGGGGCGACAAACCTTTCCAATCAGAACTTTCCCAGAATGTATGCATTGCGGACCTAAATATATTTCAGTGGCGTTGAAGTTCATTCTCATGATGCTCGTTTGTGTTCATTTCTTAGAGCTCAAAGTGGCTGGAGCTGGAAGAGCTTGATTATATTCGCTCGTGAAGATTATGTAGGGATTTACTCTTTTATATTCGGAAGATAGATAGAGATGGTCTACTAGAAGGTATTGTAGCGAGTTTACAGTCGCTTGGTTTAGGAATCTCTTGAGCAAACTGTTACACGTGGTTCTCTTCCAAAACCGTTGGATTAAAAGCGGCCTATTAAAGTCAACTATTCACGCTTGGAAAGTTAAGATGGACATCTTACCTACTCGGGTTGAACATTCTAAAGAGGCTATATGGATTATTGAGTCAGATTCTATGTCCTTTATGCGAAAAGAAAGTGGAATTATTAGCTCCATATTTTCTTTTCTATTTGCTATATCTATGAGAGATATTTCGAAAGTTTTGTTTGGTGGGAGATTGATGTCGTGATGATTTACCTTATGATGACATGGTTTAGAATGATTGTTGAGTATCCGTTCTTCATTCTAAACATAAAAGAGTTGTTTCGAAGGCGTTTGTTACCTGTTTGTGGAGGTAATTTGGAATTTCGTACAAAGGCATTTTTGGTTTGAGCTTGTCCCTTCGAGGGCTTATATTTGAGGAGGTAGTCAACGATCCTTATTTGGTGTAAATTTAGTATGTACTAAAAAGTTTATTTTGTAGTGGTAGATTGGCTTAAAAACCCTCATCTTGTTACTTTGTAATTTCTAGCTTCTTGCTAGTCTTTTTGTTTAAATAAAATACGTCGTTAAAAAAAAGAGTTTACATTGTGGATCGACCGCATAATCAATACGAACTGGGATGATGTTGTGGTTCTACTAGATGAAGAAGTTAAACTTAAAGTTAATGTTGAGTATGGTGCAATTAAGTTTACAGGTTACTGGCCTTGTTAATGTTGATTTTGGCGAGGTTTTCATTGCTCTTTTTTTGAAACTGTCGTGTCGTATGAAGATGTTCCTGCTTAACCCAGAGGTTCAATCTGCTTTTGTAGCGGATAGACAAATTTTGGATGGGCCTTTTATTCTTAACGAAGTTTCTTCAATGTGTCGAAAAAAAGAGGAAGAAACATGCGCTCATTTTTAAGGTTGATTTCGAGAAAGCGTAGACTCTGTTCGATTGGATTTCTTGGACGATGTGTTAGCTAAAGTTTGGTTTTGGTGTGAAATGGAGAAATTGGATTCAGAGTTGTCTTAGATCGTTTGGGGGTCGATTCTTATCAACGGGAGTTCCAACTGAAGGAATTTCAATTCTTTCGAGCGTCTTACACAAGGGTGACTTTATCCCTTTCTCTTTTTATTCTTGTTATGGAAAGCTTGGGCTCATATCTTTTCAAAGGCGTTGGGTTGATGCGGGATTATTTAATGAATTAATTGAGCTCCACGGTGAATCTTTCTCATTTGTTTTATGCGGATGCGCTTATTTATTATTTGGTCATGGAATGAGCTTAATTTGGATCTTTGTCGAGTTTTGGAATGTATTTTGGGCTTCTGGTCTTCGTATTATTATGATTAAACGTAAGTTTATGGGTGTGAATGTGGAAGATGACGAAGGTTAAAATTGCGGTATAACTTGGATGTCTGTTCTTTACTGACTCTTCACTTACTTGGGTACGAAAGTAGGTGAGACATGCATAGAAAACATGCTTGGAATGAAAGTGTTGAAAAAGGTCCTGTCTCGGCTATCTAGATGGAAGTTGAAAACTCTTTCTATTGGAGGAAGATTCACACTTCTCAAGTCTGTTTTAGGCTCTATGCCAATCTTTCATATGTCCATTTTTAAAGTCCCCTCGAGTATTCTTAATTCACTTGAAGTTATTCGTAGTCGTTTCTTCAACGGTCATGAGCATAAGAGTAATAAAGCAACTTGGTTTAAGTGGAACAAAGTTTTAACTTCAAAAGAGAAAGGTGGCTTAGGGGTTTCTAGTTTATATTTGCTCTCAATAGGGGTTGTTTGTTCAATGGTTGTGGCGGCGGTTTTATTCTCAAAAAGATTCGTTATGGACCAAAGTGATAAAGGCTTTATATGGGGAGGACGGGAGTTTAGATAAAGTTGGTGCTTCGGCTGCTCGGACCTGTTGGACTACAATCGTCCAGGAGGTGAAGGTGATACAAGCACAAGGAATAAATATTCACGATTTTATCAAATTAAAGCTGGGAAATGGTGAGGATTCTCGTTTTTGGCTTGATAAATGGTACGAAGGTGGAGTGTTAAAGAGGTTGTTTTGTGGTTTATGCCTGCGGATCTGACAAAAATATTTCAGTGAGTTCAAAGTTAATAGTCGACACGCTTAGTTACTACTTCGAAGAAAATGGCGAGGCGTGGTATTGAACAGAACAGTTTGATTCTAAGCGGAGACATGACTGAAAACAATCTCGTTGGTGCTCGTTTGATCCGCGTACATTATGGTCGTTGGAGAATGATGCTCATTTTCGTTGCTTCGATTCGCAAAGACGTTAGACGACAATCCCTGTTCCAGCGAGGCGAGATTTGTCGACAAGGTGGGTTCAAATGTGCCTATCAAGGTAAGTATTCTGCTTGGAAAGTTTTAAATCTAATGCTTCTTCATTACTCGTTTTTAAACAATATCTGTCGCGGATGGATATTGATTCTATTGATTGTTTCCATTTGTAAAATGGGTTGTCGAAGACAAGTCATGTGTTCTTTCAATGCAATGTGGTTAGAAGGTTATGTAAAGTTATTCTTCATGGTGGAATGTGGAGTATATGGCGGTTTTAATTATATGAGGAGTGGCGGTTCTTGGCTCGTGTCTACGGATTCGTTCAAACATCAAAGTTATATCGAATGGGATCTATAACGGCCTTATGTGGTGGGTCTAATGTGGAAAATTTTCGGGAATAGATTTTATTTGATACGAAGATCCGGAAAGGTCTTGATCTCTTTGATAATTTAGTTCTAGCTTTTTTTATTGGTTTAATATCGTTGTAAAGCATCGTTAAAATGGGACGATTGGCTTTAAAAAAAACCGTTTATTGTTTGTTGTTGATCTAGCAACTGTCGTGTCGTATGAAGATGTTCCTGCTTAACTCATTGCTAATGACACGTTAGGCGTTGAGGTGCAGTTGTCAAAAGAAGAGAAAATAGAGTTTAATAATGTCTTTTCTAAGTTGATTATGTTTTACTGAGGGCTCGGTATCATAACGCCGTGGGGGAGATTTCAACGCCGTTCCCGACGTTATGACACCGATTCGTCAAAAAATGCAACGGCGTTGGTGGCCGTGTTAACACCATCACGCCACAACGCCCAAGTTTATAAAAAAAATCACTTTGCCAACCCCCCTCCCCCTGTTAATCAACCCCCCATAACGGATACTTTTCAAATTTTGAAATTTAATTTATTTATTTTATCTTTTCAATACCCACTTTATTGTTTTTTAACAAACACATTTAAATTTCATAAAAAAAAAAATCATAACATAAAAATAAGGAAAAACATATGATGATAATCAAAAACATTACATAATTGATAAAAAACAATACATTATAAAAAAAAAAATATTACATACTAATATAACGGTTAACAAGCCACTGCCGAATATAAGAAGAAAGAACCGTATCCTTAACGGTAAAATCCCAACCACATTTCTCCTCATTGTGTAATGTAAAGATAATGCTTTTGATGATGTTTAAGGAGTAAAAACTAACTGAGACCAATAGCAACTTAACATTTTTTGCATTGCGCAAAAAAGCTCCACACTCCAAGTAATATCTTTTCCATAATCAACCATCTTCACACCCCCCCAGACGGGGCCTCGTGGGTCAGTCTATCCCCCGGGGTGGGGGGGCGCGTGCGGCAGGGGAGTGACGTGTGTCCGAATGGGGGGCGGGTGGGGATCTTTATTAAGCATCGTCCAAGGACACTCAAATCGATTGTAAAGAATACGTGTCATCGAGCGTGTGGGGGGTGGTCTGGTCTCTTGAAGGGGGGGGGGTTGAGTGTGTCTTATGAGTAGCCGTGAACTTTCTATTGGTGGCTTAACTACTTTCCATTAAACACCTCTCGATTGTTACATCGAGTCAGTAATTTAAAAGCCGGCTAAAACGCCTATAATAAGGATACCGTACTGATACTACTTATTAAAATCTTGAATACGTTTGTACGCTGAGTGCGGGATGAGGACGAATGTAGATCTTGGTTAAAACTTAAATGCAAATGCGGAACTTAAATAACTACAGAGTCACTCCGTCTATAGTAGTATTAATACATAGATAAATCTCTGGGTAAACGGTCAGTCGCAATAGACTTCACAGTAAGTCAAGCAATAGCATCCATGCTAAGCACCTGAGAAAAACATGCTTAAAACGGTCAACATAAAGTTGAGTGAATTCATAGGTTTAGTTCAAACGTTGTTATAGTGGACCACAAGATATCAAAACGTATGCGACAGTTATAACAGATACAACTTCACATAAAAAGTATTTACGTTGCACTAAGCTCATGACACTTGAAGCTAATAACGAAAGATAGCATGTACATTGCTATAAGTTTGTTTGCGCCTTCATGTGTCCGACAAAGACACCTAACCAGTACGACATGACATAAATCCGTTTCTCGGGCTCCCCGTTGTGGTAAGTGAAGCGCTACAAACCCGATAGAGCTAATTAGTCCCAATAATCTATATATGTCATTCTCGCTCCCTCGACTGGTCCTCCAGTCAAGAGATTGACAGTTCATGATAGTTCGGGCAGTAGTGGTCTAAAAGCTACTTAGGCAACACGTAAACAGGGAAAATATCACGTAAAGTACTTGTTCCATTTTAAAAACGAAGCCAATGTTTCTCACCCAAGTTAAAAAACATTTAGACATAACGAGTAAAAGATGGGGCTATGAACTCACCATTATACGGGTATTGGATCAAAAGAAATCAATCAATGAAAATGAATCTCACGTTCTAGCGACAACCTATCATATAGTCGTCCGTTTAAGAATGATGTACAAACGAATAACTGCTTAACAGCAGAACAGATCAGTTCTAGCATGGTAGCCACGGCGTATCCTTTTTCAAAACGTACTTTTTGATAGTTATAAGGTTTTGCAAGTCTCGAGCGTTTTTGAAACATCTTCAAAAATAAATCGTCATTTTATGTGTAATTTTGTCTTTTAGATATATTGTCTTTAGTGTATTTCGTCTTTAAGTGAATTTCGTCTTTTAGCGACCCGACACATCGCCGTTGACTCAATAACCGCAAACGTTGACTTAAACTTGACACTTAACGTTTTTCTACATTTTATCATAAGTTTGAAAATAAAAGTATATTTTTGATGCTTTTATAAAGTTTATGAAAAATTCGGCATACCTTTCTAAAAATATCGACTTTCCATTTTATCAATCTCGACACGTTGAAAATATCCATTTTACAAAAGTTACATCCTTTATTGACTGCAACGATATCCGAACCCTATTTTTCGACAACACCTCAAATTCTCAACAAATCCAATCTAAATCCTACACCTCTTCGACTTTCAATTGTACGCTTTTAACAAATCCAAACATCTAACCTTAAATCTCTTCGCCAAACATTATTTAGACTTAATATACGACTAAATCATAAATAAACGATATACCCGTAATAATAGCAATAATATATATATATATTATCAACACATTCACAACGATTTTTAAACGCAAAAGTACAACACTCTTTTAATGTTTCTTCCATATATAAATAAATTATTAATCTTTAGACTTGTAGTTTTTATAGAAAACTAGATAATAATTTTCACAACGATCCCTCTTTGTACATCTTGTTCGGTATGATCATATTAATGCAAAAGACCACTTATTTATGAAAAAGTAAAGATACTGTACAAATAAACACGACAAAAGATGATATAGAAACTAAGAACAACCAAACTTGGATTTATAAAATACCCGGAATGAAATAACCATCAACTCGAACAATATTCATCTTCAATAGTTGATGCAAAGATTAAAAATGAATGGATTTGTATGTGTATGCATATGGTTCGTGGGTTTTGGATGAGCAAGAGAGAAAGAAAGAGCAAATGTAAAGTGTATGTGTGTGAATGAAATGAGAAATGAGATGAATACATGTATATAATACCAAGGTTTACTTCACACACTCAATGTGGTGTGTGTCGAAAATAAGACAAGAAGGGGGAGGGGGACCAAAATGATCCACAAATGAGGGTTTAGGAAAGGACTTCATGCTAGCAAAAGTTAGGGAAACTTGTCCCATGATTTACATTTTAAATTTTGGCATCCTAGGGGTGTTGGTGCTTGCTTGACCGGTTATACACAAAGGAGGGGGGGACCAAAATGGTTTCCCACATTCTAGATAAAGAAACAAGAATAAAAGAAAGGGAGAAAAGGAAAGAAGAAAAAAGGAAAAAAAAGGAAAAAAAAAAAATAAAAAAAAAAAAAAAAAAAAGAAAAAAAAGAAAAGAAAAAAAGGAGTTAGTGCTCATTCATGAATTCATTTCCAAGGTTCCAAGTATGTTCTCATAGTTATAGTTTTAAACATGTATCACGTAACTAACGAAACGAGTAACGGTAACACGGAAAATTACAAAATTTTAAATATTGTCTTAAAACATAAAAACGTGGCTATTGCCAAAATACTACAACGTTTGGTGTCCCGGTTCGCTCCCGGTGACGATTCTCAGATAATAACGAAATAACTTCCCGGTTAACACGGTAAAGCTAAACGAAACATATAAACACTTCAAATTTCTACACGGAAACCGGCTAATTTATACTGAACGGAAATCTCCATCGGGTGTAATCACAATCTTTCCGCATAAATAAGCTTTGTCCTCAAAGCTTAGACCAACCTCTGCGGCGGTGCAGAGTTGGTGACAAGGTGCGGTAAGTTCTTTGCATTTGATCATCACGCTCCTAAGGTGAAACCAGGACCTTCATGGAGTTCTCACTACTTTGACATCGAAATACACTCTGCTTTAGACTCTTGACCTCACGTGCCATAACCATGACAGGTTCTTTCGATGAAATTCCAATTTTTTCGTCAACTTTGGATCTCTCCAATGGTATAGCCATTCGTTCATCACTATGGCATTTCTCCAACTACGAGACGTGAAACGTACAATGAACTCTACTCAACTTCTCTATAAGTTCTAACGATAGTCAAACGGTTCCTACTTTGGCAAGATCTAAAGGCCCAATATAACGAGGGTTCAGCTTTCCCCGTTTGCCGAAACGTATTACTCCCTTCCAAGGAGATACTTTCAACATGACCTTATCTCCTACTTGAAACTCAAGAGGTTTTCGTCTTACATCGGCATAGCTCTTTTGACGATCACGGGCGGCTTGGATATAGCTCTTGATTTGAACTATTCTCTCGGTTGTCTCGGGATGATTCTATGGGCCAGTGAGCAGACTGTCCCCAACTTCAGCCCAGTAGAGGGTGATCGAGCACTTGCGCCCATACAATCCTCAACGGAGCACCGTAATGCTGGTATGGTAAACTGTTTTATATGAAAATTCTACCAACGGTAAGTGTTTATCCCAACCTTTTCCAAAGTCGAGTACACAGGCACGTAACATATCCTCTAACGTTTGAATGGTTCTCTCACTCTGACCATCGGTCTCTGGATGGTAGGCTGTACTCATATCCAATCGAGTACCTAATGCTTTATGTAGAGACTTCCAAAAATGTAAAGTAAATTTTCCATCGCGATCAGAGATGATCGAAACCGGTACTCCATGCTTTGAGACTACTTCCTTCAAGTATTGTCTTGTCAATTTTTCTAACGTGTCATCTTCTCTCATAGGCAAGAAATGAGCAGATTTAGTGAGACGATCAACGATTACCCAAATCGTGTCTTGCCCAGCCGCTGTCCTCGGCAGTTTAGTCACAGAAGCCATGTTTATGTTCTCCCATTACTATGTGGGATGCTCAGTTTGAACCAACAAACCAGATGGTTCTGATATTCTATCTTAACCTTTGCACATGTTAAACACTTGCTGACATAAGTGGCAATTTCTGCTTTCATGTTAGGCCACCAATATAACTTCTTCAAGTCCTGATACATCTTATCCGATCTAGGGTGGATGGAATACTTCGACTTATGCGACTCATGCATAATCAAGGCCCTTAAATCACCAAGACACGGAATCCAACTTCGATTGTTTAAGCATAACGTTCCGTCAGCGCGAGGTTCTAACTTGTTAATCATGCCACGCAAATCTTCGTTGATTGGAGCCTCTTTCCTTTCTAGCTTCCGATTGAGCACTCAAAATCTGCTTAGGAAGGTTTAACCCTATAGTCATAACCAAGGCTCGAACTCGTAGCGGCTTGCTTCTTTCCTTTCGACTCAGGGCATCAGCCACCACGTTCGCCTTTCCTGGATGATATCGAATCTCACAGTCGTAGTCGCTCAACAACTCTAACCAACGTCGTTGTCTCATATTCAGCTCCTTCTGATCGAGAATGTGTTGCAAACTCTTATGATCAGTGAACACAACGCACTTGGTACCGTACAGATAATGTCTCCACATTTTCAGGGCAAACACTACTGCACCAAGCTCTAGGTCGTGTGTGGTATAGTTCTTCTCATGAACCTTGAGTTGGCGAGAGCGTAAGCTGATTACCTTTCTTTCTGCATCAAAACCGCGCCCAACCCTTTATGCGAAGCATCGCAATATACCACGAAGTTCTCACTTCCTTCGGGTAAAGCCAAAATTGGCGCGCTACACAATTTTTTCTTCAACAACTTTAATGCAGCTTCTTCCTTTTCTCCCCATTCAAACTTCACGCTCTCTGATTATTTGTTGTCATAGGCAAGCGATTTTTGAAAAGCCTTTGATAAATCGTCGGTAGTAACCGGCCAAACCTAGAAATTGACGAATCTCGGTGGGTGTCTTGGGCGACGCCCAATCCTTGATTGCCTCAATCTTCGCGGGATCAACGTGAATGCCTTCACTATCAATCACGTGACCAAGAAATTGTACCTTCGACAGCCAAAACTCACACTTTGAGAACTTGGCGTACAATTCTTCCTTCTTCAATAAATTCAAGATCAACTTAAGATGCCTTCATGCTCACCTTTTGCTTTTGGAGTAGATCAAAATATCATCGATGAATACAATCACGAATCTATCCAGATACGGTTTGCACACCCTATTCATCAAATCCATGAATACTGCCGGTGCGTTAGTCAAACCAAACGGCATTACATGGAACTCGTAGTGACCATATTCGTGTCCTAATTCAGTCTTTGAAATGTCTTCCTCATGAACTCTGAGTTGATGATAACCAGATCTCAGGTCGATCTTAGAGTAGACTCTTGACCCTTGCAATTGATCAAACAAATCGTCGATCCTCGGAAGTGGGTATCGGTTCTTCACAGTAAGCTTGTTCAGTTCACGATAGTCGATACACATCCAAAAAGAACCATCTTTCTTCTTGACAAACAAAACCGGTGCTCCCCAGGGTGAGGAACTGGGTCTTTATAAATCCTCTAATAGAAATTTCTTACAACTTAGTGGATAACTCTTGCATTTTCGCTGTGCTAATCATACGGTGCTCGGTGCTACAGATGCAACACTAGGACATAAGTCGATTTGAAATTCAATTTGTCGAGCAGGGCAGTAATCCAGGCAGATCTTCTGGAAAGACTTTCGGAAATTCCCGTACGATCGGTACGTCCTCAAGTCGCCTCTCCTCCGACTTATCCTCAGCTTTCTTGGACGTAACTTATGCCAGATAAACTTGACATCCTTTCTCAATATACTTTTGGGTCTTCGTGCACGATATGATATTCAACTTACTTCCGCTGTCGCAATTATCACCTCGGATTATCAACACCTCATTTCCATAAGGAATACGAACAACCTTCTCATCACAAACGATCAACGCGTGGTACTTTGCCAACCAATCCATACCAATGATGACGTCAAAACTACCAAGCTCTATGGGCATTAGATCTATGTCGAACGGATGACCTAATAATCTTAACGTGCAACCTCTAAGAACAATATTTTTTTCTGAAATTCTTCAACGCAAGTTCTACGGCATAACTAGTGTCTAAAGTGGTTGGTGTAACATCAAGCAAAGCACTAAAGGTAGTCGACACAAAACTTCTATCGGCACCCGAATCGAATAACATAGAAGCATAACAGTTATTGAGAAGAACGTACCCATATTAGGGTTTTGTTCCTCCTCCACCAATGGCGTAATGTCGTACGTCGTAGCTTCGTTACCTCCAGTCTGGTTTCCAGTCTTGTTTCCATTCTTGTTTCTTGTCTGGTTTCCACGGTTCTGATTCCTCAACTTAGGACAATCCCTCCTGAAATGTCCTGGTCTTCCACACTCATAACAAATAATACCCTGCTGATTTCCAACTGGAGCCCTCTGAGTGTTTGGAGCAATAGCAGCCCTACAATCCCTAGTCTGATGTCCAACCTTCTTACAGTTTCCACACCTCATAGTACACAACCCTTCATGGGCCAACCTGGTTAAACTTATTGGGCATCTGGTAGTAGCCCAGCATACCCCTTTTTCATTGTTCCCATCCGTATAAGACCTGGCCACATTCTGCCCACTAGTATTTTGCCTCTTGAACGGCGGTTGCTGTCCACGGTTATCCCTTAGGTTACTTTCCATCCTCCTCTTATTCTCAGCACTCCTTGCAGCATAACCCTGGAGCTTCTTATCCATTAATTGGTTAGCAATGCGTATAGCATCTTGGAGTCTGGCTGGATTCGCAGCAATCACATTCCCTTGAATGTTGTCCGGTAAACCTCTAATAAACCTTTCCACTCTGTCTTCTTCATCAGGGACCATTCTAGTACACAACAAAATCAACTCCTGAAACCTTTGAGTGTAAGCAGTCAAGTCGTTTCCTTTCACTCCAGATTTCTACTATTCATTCTCATCCTCTGGATTTCATTCCTTGGGCATAGGGGTGAGCAAAACCTACCGACGACCGAAAACCGACACAAACGACCGAAACCGACACCGACTACACGCAACCTGACCTTACTCCGGGTCGGACTCGTGAAATGAGGTTTTTCCACGATGTCGGACTCGGTTCGTATCGGGACTCGGGAAATGAGTCATGGATCTCACAAATAAAACCACACAAATCGGGATTACTCGAGCCTAACTCGGTTTCGGTTCGGACTACGTGATTAAATCGGGTCAGGATTCGGTTTGGGTTTTATACGATGTCGGTTTCGAGAAGAGTCAGGATCGGGTCGGGACGAGTCGGTTTCGTCCCGATGCTCACCCCTACTTGGGCAATACACTTCTATTATCAACATCATCAGTTCAACCCAATTCCATGCAAATGAACCTCAACACCAATGGTTCTCTTATGAGAGTTCCACCAGGTCAAAGCACTGTCCTGCAGTGTGCATGTAGCATATTTCACTTGATACTTCGGTGGACAATTACTGATATTGAACACAGTCTCCATCTTCTCAAACCAGCGGGTCAATCCAACAACGCCTTCGGTTCCCGAGAAATTTTGTGGCTTACACTTCAAAAAGTCTTGGAAAGTGCACTCTCGAGCCACTGGCATGAAACCT
Organism: Tanacetum coccineum; assembly: GCA_026074375.1. Lineage (NCBI taxonomy): Eukaryota > Viridiplantae > Streptophyta > Magnoliopsida > Asterales > Asteraceae > Tanacetum > Tanacetum coccineum. The sequence continues at coordinate 19,671 of BQNB010085777.1, forward strand.
CCATAGTTCATACCATGATTCCCATTTCTATTTCCATTTCCGTTTTCTCCATTCCCTCCATTTCCATTTCCTCCATTTCCATTTCCTCCGTTTCCTCCATTTCCATTTCCTCCGTTCTCGCCTTCTTGTTCATCCCCATTCTCATTCAGGGGTTCAAGGGTCCTTGCGGCTTCACGAGCCTCCAAAAAAAAATACTCTTCAGCTACTCGGCGGGTAACCAATTCTTCAACCTCCTCATGAGTCATGGACGCTCTAGATCGGGTGTTAGGCATCTTCCTACAACATATCAACATAACACTCGATGAGATTTCTAGGTGATGCGAGATCACTAACGGTATTAAATAAAATTTACGGTTAATCACATAGAAAATACACGATCAAAATATATTCATGGAAATCCCATAATGCATGTCGTAAGAGCATAAGTTAATCAAATCATGACATCATATCATAGATAAATATCAATTTCATATCCTCGAACATTAGTGATTACATCACAACGTTTCAAAATACAGAAAATACGAGTTCTAACACTACGGTTATCACTAAACGCTACTACTCAATGCTGCAATACTAACGAACATCTCTAAGGACGGTAGCCCATGTGCTTCCTAGCACACGCCTCAAGTCTACCAACTCTCACTCGATCATAAAATTGAAGTCGTCGCATCTGCCTCAACTCTCTCTGCATACGTGACATGCCGCGCTGGAGTCGGTCAACTCTCTGACTCTCAACACTCGCGGTGCCTCTAAGCCTCCTGTTATCCCTCTCCAACTCAGCAATCCTCTTAGTCAAAGCAATAACTGCCGACTCAACCCTAACAATCCTATGTCCCTGCTCTCTCTGAACTCCCTCAATAGCCTGTATACGATGGACTGGGATAGCCTGAGTGTGATCATGGAACCTCTGAACCAAATCTCCCAATGTCTCATATGTAACCTCTACTGCTCCCTCCTGTCAGGCTCGAGAATAACCTCTTCATCGCAGGATGCTTAAACCCTCTCATCGACCTCAACCGTGTCCCCTTACACCCGTCTCTTGTCTTCATCCTCGATCAACAACCTCAACTACAACTCTAGCATCAATCCCTCTATCCCTAAGAGCATCTGCGTAAGCAATACACTCGTCAATCTCTGCCTGAATCTCTGGATCAATATCCTGCTCTAAATGAGGCTCATCACTAACCCTGATAATAGCATCATCCCTCAAACTAATCTCTTTAGGATCAACCTCTACATCTGCCAGATAACCAAAATCCTTAACTCTCTTAGGCGATGGTATCAAATCAGCACGGACAGGAGATAAAGCTCCAAATACAGGTGGTAATGCAGGTACAGACGTCATGGAAGACCTACGTCTCTTGCGAGATGGCCCCGCGGAAGTACTCGGTAAATCAGGAGAATAATGATCTGACAATGAGTGCCCCGATAAAGAATCAGGTGAAGCATCTGAATGAAAATCTGATGATGCCTCAGATGATAAATCTGAAAAAGAATCTCGAGCTGAATCATCTTGAGAAAAATAATCTGATAAAGAATGATCGGCAGAATGTCTCACAGCAAGACGATGAGTGGGTAACGGTCCAACCCTCTTCCTCGCAGTCATCATGTGTACCGGCCCATTAAGATGGTAGCGGTACGGTCGACCATGAGGAATAGGCTGTCCAGGTGATAGAATCATAACCCGACGACGAGGTATGATAGGTGATCTCTGGGTAGAAGCGGTAATCTCAGTGAAAGGCGTACCATGGGTAGGTGATGGTGGTGTATCTGGTGTATCACTGTCTGTGGTGTCATCATCCGATGATAAAAATGGTGAGATAGCTGGTAATGGTGGTATATGGTCTGATGATGGATCAGACTCTGAATCAGATGCAGGTGAGTAATCAGGAGAAGCTGGTGTATAGTCAGGGGATGGTGGTATAGTAGGTGCAATATAAGGTGTCCACTGTGGTTCACTGGTGTGTCAGTCTGAGTAGCGGGTGGAGTAATCACTGGTGTGGTGTCAGGAATAGTAGTAGGGATAGTACCGAACAAGATCACTCGTCCAGCAGGTGTCCCCACGCTATCCTCTGATGAATCTGAAGAAATCGAGATAACTGAAATAGCCATAACCTGCACAAGCAAAGTTCATATTAAATTAACTTTATTCAACCATGCATGATGCAAAAATATGAATGTGTTGAATAGGTAACTGAAGAATGCAAAATGAATGAATGAATGAGTCACGAGCACGTCATGATAGGAGAAAATAAGAAATACTTAAGAAATATTAGATAAACTAGTATTTAATAACTTATTATTAATTTACGTAGTAAATTAATATATTATGTATACTTTACTATGTAATGAGTCACGTAGGCACATAATCACGTAGGATCACATACTGGTTATAGTCTAACCTAGTTTATACTACCTGGTCTTATAACCTTAGGCTCTTGATACCAATACTGTCACACGCCCAAACGGGGCCCTGGAAGGAATACGTGTCCGGATGCGTGCATTATGAGCATCTCAGATAAAAGCATAAAGAACGACCTCTAAAGGTACGTTTTGAAAAATAAACACCGTTGCAAAGTTTTAAAATAATAATAATAAGTTTTACATTGATTAAAATTAAGGGTTTTAAATGAAAAATGCGGAAGCTTAAATAAGTTCAACAACGGTATTTAAAGACATAGATAAATCTCCGGTAAACCGGTACAGGCAAATAGTCTTCACATAAGTCAAGCAACAGCATCCATGCTAAGCACCTGAGAAAAAAAACATGCAGTTAAAACGTCAACATAAAGTTGAGTGAATTCATAGGTTTAGTTTAAACGTTGTTATAGTGGACCACAAGATATCAAAACGTATGCGACAGTTATAACAGATACAACTTCACATAAAAAGTATTTACGTTGCACTAAGCTCATGACACTAGAAGGCTAATTTACGAAGATAGCATGTACGATGGCTATAAGTATTTGTTTGCCCTTCAGGTGTACCGACCAAACAACCAAACCAGTACGACATGACATATAGCCGTTTATCGGTGCTCCTCGTGGGTATGAGCGCTACTCACCCGGATAGAAGATAATTAGTCTGCAAAAGATCTATTTTATTCATTCTCACTCCCCTCGACTGGTCTCCAGTCAAGAGAATGACAGTTCATGATAGTTAAGGCAGTAAGTGTCTTAAAAGCTACTTAGCAACACGTAAACAGGGAAAATCTCACGTAAATACTTGTGACCAAGTTTTAAAAACTAGCAATGTTTTCTCACCCCAAGATAAAAACATTAGTCAAAACGAGTAAAAGATGGGCATGAACTCACCTTATACGGGTTATTGGATCAAAAGAAATCAATCACGTGACCATGATATCTCATCGGTTCTAGCGACAACCTATCATATAGTCGTCGTTTAAGAATGATGTACAACGAATAACGCTTAACACAAGAACTGATCATTCGAGCATGGGTAGCCACGGCGTATCCTTTTCAAAACGTACTTTCGATAGTTATAAGTTTTGACAAGTCTCGACGTTTTGAAACATCTTCAAAATATATCGTCTTTTAAGTGGTATTTTGTCTTTAGTATATTTCGTCTTTTAGTGTATTTCGTCTTTTAGTGTATTTCGTCTTTTAGTGTATTTCGTCTTTAAGTGAATTTCGTCTTTTAGCGACCCGACACATCGTCGTTGACTCAATAACCGCAAACGTTGACTTAAACTTGACACTTAACGTTTTTCTACATTTTATCATAAGTGTGAAAATAAAAGTATATTTGTGATGCTTTTATAAAAGTTTATGACATTTCGCATGACCTTTTCTAAAAAAATATCGACATTCAATTTTTATCAATCTCGACACGTGAAAAATATCATTTTACAAAAGTACATCCTTTATTTGATTCGAACGATTATCCGATTAATTTCGACAACACCTTAAAATACTCAACAAATCCCGATTGCTACACCTAAACCTCTTCGATTCATTGTACGCTTTCAACAAATGTCCAACATCTAACTTAATCTCTTCGCAACAATATTTAGACTTAATATACATAAATCTTAAATATACGAAAAAGCCTATAATAGCAATATAAATATATATGATACATCACACAGTCACAACGAATTTTTAAACGCAAAAGTACAACTACTTTTTATGTTCTTCCATTTATAAATAGAAATATTAAACTTTGAGACTTGTAGTTTTATAGAAAACTAGATAATGATTTTTCATAACGATCCGCTTTTGTACACCTTGTTCGGAATGAATCATCAAAAGCAAAAGTACCACTATTTATGAAAAAGTAAGATGATTACAAAAAACACGAAGAAAGATGAATAGAAACTAAGAACAACCCAAAAGTTGTTTTATAAAATACCCGGATGAAATAACAATCAACTCGAACAATATATCTTCAAATGGTTGATCAAAGATTAAAAATGAATGGATTTGTATGTGTATGCATATGGTTCGTGGGTTTTGGATGAGCAAGAGAGAAAGAAAAAGCAAATGTAAAGTGTATGTTGTGAATGAATGAGAAATGAGATAATACATGTAATAACACCAAGTTGTACTTTACACACTCCAATTGTGTATATGTGTGTGTGTGTACGAAAAAAGACAAGAAGGGGGAGGGGGACCAAAAATATCCACAAATGGGGTTTAGGAAAGGACTTCATGCTAGCAAAAGTTAGGGAAACTTGTCCCATGATTTACATTTCAAATTTTAGCATCCTAGGGGTGTTGGTGCTTGCTTGACCGGTTATACACAAAGGAGGGGGGACCAAAATGGTTTCCCACATTCTAGGAGAGTTAGTGCTCATTCATGAATTCATTTCCAAGGTTCCAAGTATGTTCTCATAGTTATAGTTTTAAACATGTATCACGTAACTAACGAAACGAGTAACGGTAACACGGAAAATTACAAAATTTTAAATATTGTCTTAAAACAAAAACGTGTCTATTGCCAAAATACTACAACGTTCGGTGTCCCGGTTCGCTCCCGGTGACGATTCTCAGATAATAACGAAATAACTTCTTGGTTAAACGGTAAAGCTAAACGAAACATTTAAAAATTCAAATTTCTACATGGAAACGGCTAATTTACTGAACAGAAATTCTCGGGTTGTCACAACCATCACCAATGATTTTGTGATGTATTGTTCCAGGTATTGTACCTGAAAGATCTTTCATAGTCACATTAAGATCACCAATGTCATTTGGTGAACAAGACTTGACTATTGCAACAACTTCATCAAGTTTACCCTTTTTCAGAAAGTTTTTGATGTCCCCCAAATAACCTGTTATAGTGCCACCAGTAGCAGTAACATAGTTAGTGGCGCTAACCCACGCACCACTCTTAAAATCATCATCCTCATCCACACCCTCAACAACTTTCTGCATATATTCTTGTGTCGACATTAAAGCCCCATCTGAATCAAGAATAAAAACCTTTTCTTTAAGCATCTTGGCTTGCTAAACAATACCCGCAGGACCGGGTATTATCCTAACTGGATTTGGGGTTGAGGAAGATGGTTCAACACGTGTGCTACTAGAGAGCTGAACAATACCCGCAGGACCGGGTATTATCCTAAATGGATTTGGGGTTAAGGGAGATGGTTCAACAAGTGTGCTACTAGAGGAACGCAGAACGGGTGTTAAATGAAGATCAGAATCATCTACATCAAGACCGAATTCCCATGGATCATTTTTGTTATTGAAATTGGAAGCCATTTGAGAGAGTTAGATATGAAGTTGTGTGAGAAAATGAGGAGATGGTGAGGGGTATTTATAACGGGAAATTTTAAAATTTTGAAAGTGTTGGATAAAAAGTAGCCGTTAGAATAGTAGCCGTTGGAATAACAATACTTTATTTAAAACATTACATTTCAAACAACAATACTTTATTTAAAACAACAAAATTTAAATAGTTCATAGATTATTAATCTGACTCGTAATCTGAATCAAATTTCCTCCTAAATTCCAACATGAATTTCTCATCTTGAGCTTGTTTTTGCCTAATTTTCTCCTCTCGTTCTTTTTCATCCCTTGCTTGTTCTTCTAATGTTTCTTTTAAAGCCTCTTCATCTAGATGTAGCTGATGTAGAACTTTCTCAGTAAGATATACATCACACAACTCATGGGTCTGTGATGACGAACCACCTATATGGGTTTGTGAGCGATAGTTGTATTTTTCCACTAGCCAAGCTAATTTAGCATTCATTTGTTTTCCTATTTAGCATTCATTTGTTTATCAGATCCTTATTTTAAGAAAGCGTCGATTAAAGCACTACTCTCTTGTAGAATGTCATTACATTTCTTGTATGCTTTTCGAAGATCATCTTTGGCCATGCATTCATTGTCAAATTGTAAGGCTAAATCCAGAATTGCTTTCTGACGAACCATATCTTCGTCAATTAGTTTTTGAACCAAAGCTTCAACTTCATTGTCGGTATGTGAAAGCAGGGACGGAACTTGAACACTTTTGTTAGAGGGGCCATTATATAAGGTATTCATATTAGGGGGGCCAATATGTATTTTTCCTCAACATTTGGTCTAGAAATTAACTATAACTATTAGTAAAAGGGTAAATTTTGTACATAATGACAAGAAATTTGGGGGGGTCACATCCCCCTCTGGTCCCTACAAACCTCCGTCCCTGTGTGGAAGCGAACAAGCCAGTTAAAAAAGTTGATATGAGAAAATGAGGAGATGGTGAGGGGTATTTATAACGGAAATTTTTTTAAATTTGAGAGACTTGGTTAAAAAGTAGCCGTTGGAAAATTTTGAAAATTTGAAAGAGTTAGATAAAAAGTATTGTAGTTTGTTTAAGGGGGTGTTATGAAAAATTAAAAGTGGGGCTCAAAAAGTGGTGTTATGGTTACCTGGTTTTTTTTTTGGTGTTGATGTTATGGTGTTAAAGTTGACGTGACATTCAAAAAGTGGTGTTATGACACCTAGGGCGTATGTTATGGTTGACTTATTGTTGTTGAAGGTTATTATATTTCCGTAGATGCTCTTCAGGTTATTATATGTTCGAGCAAATTTCCGTAGATGCTCTTCAGCCCTGATCCTTAGGAGGTTCCGCTGCTACTCCTTCGTCTCTTAGGCTGAAATAAGAAAGTACACCGTTAGCTCGCCCCGGGTTTTGAATCCGAGACCAAGCTCCGGCGTGAGAGTAAGTGTATGCTTGGTATAAGTTTTAGTGAGAGAAGCTAGAGAGAGAGTAAAGAGAGGTGTGTGTGTAAAACTTAACCTTTTCATGTGTGTGAATAGTTCTTTATATACTACCTGGGCTTAGCTCCAAGACACAAGTATTGTGGAAGCTAAGTTGTCTTCTAGAGGCAGCACGTCAGTCGCTAGCATGTATCAGACTTTGTCTTGTATGTCCAGGTTGTCTTCTAGGAGCAGCGTGTAAGTCGCTGGCATGCATCAGACTTTGTCCTCGGGGTCAAAGTTGTCTTCGTGCTCAAGTACTTGTTGTGGACCAGACGTCTGTGATATTCGTACATCGTACGTCAGTCGTCAGTGTACTAGCTCCGATGGGGACAATGCTGCTCCTTGCCTCCCGAGGGGGCTAGCTGTTCTTGACTGGCTGGTCCTTGCCTCCTGAGGGGACTAGCTATTCTTGACTGGCTGGTCTTTGCCTCCTGAGGGGACTAGCTGCTCCTGACCTGCTGGTCCTTGCCTCCTGAGGGGACTAGCTATTCTTGACTGGCTGGTCTTTGCCTCCTGAGGGGACTAGCTGCTCCTGACCTGCTGGTCCTTGCCTCCTGAGGGGGTGGTTCGCTTCTTCTCACCCCTTATTACGTATCAATAAATACAAACATATATATAAATATATAACAAGGAACAAAATCCCCGAAATCAATAAATCCGGAAGCAGTGTAGAGTGTTCCCGGGTCGTTATGTCCCAACGAGGCTTGAATGGAAAATCGAAAGACGGATTGATAATTGATGTTTGAATATGACAAGGAATGGATATGAAACCTAATAGGCAATTGCACTCAAAAATAAGCAAGGAAAATAAGCTAGAACAAGCATAAAAGCTAGAAAAAGTACAAACACTTAAAACTTTTACTCTAAGACAGAAATAAGCTCAAATAAACTTAAGACAAACCAAATAAGCTAAGCTAACTCTAAATAAGCAAATTCAAAAAGCAATTAAGCTAAGCTAAGCAGGAGAAACACATCAGTACTAACAACAGTACTAACAGTTTTAACTAACAGTACTAACTTGGAGTTAGTACTGCTAGCTTTAAGAGTTCCAAAAGTGAACTAGCAGTACTAACTATGGGTTAGTACTGCTAGTTGAAAATACCCCTTAAAGTTTTCAAAAATCATTTTTCTTTTTATTTTAAGCTGATTTGATCCTAATTTATTAAAAAACAGATTATCAAATAACAAAATAAGGCATTTATAATCAAGAATAAGCACTATAAGCAGTTCTGCAGTAATTAGAAAAACAAGAGAAAGAGAAACTTACAACACCCTTGCTCAAAACAGGGTTAAACCAAGAATCTACAAGCTCTAGCTTGTATAAAACAAGCTAGTGAGAGTCCATAAGCCCATCCAGAACTGGCTTATCATCCATAAGCCGTGGTATATTTGAGTGTGGATCTTTTTTTTGACTTTACTCAAATTCTTAGTATTTGAGTTAAGGAGTTAAGACAAAATGCGTATATGATTTTATAAGACTTAAAACATATCAA
>BQNB010085778.1:0-28374 GCA_026074375.1 Tanacetum coccineum
TTGCACCTTCCCAACTCACAGAAGCCATACACAATCAACAATTAGATACAAAAAAAGAAAATATTGGGAGAAATTAGGAGTGCCGTTTAAAAAAATACCATTCACGTCAACAGAGATATAATTTCATGCTTACCCTTCTGTGAATTGAACTTACAATACTCCGTCGAAAACAAATTCCGTACTATTAACACCTTCATACAAGATCACTATGATATTTAAACTAAAAAAATATCTTATTTATTAAATAACCCACGCGCTAGACAACTAAACATTACACATCCAATTCCGAAACTATAAACTCAATCAACCATTACACCCAACCATTGTGGAAAAAAAAGACACAACCCGTGTGCATCGCACGGGTCTACATGCCTCGTGCATTACTATTTTAGAAACAACAACAATTAATGAATAGGCCCACAAAGAAGTTATATGAAAAATGAAGAAAATGTGTAGTATCCTGTAACTTCAATGTAGTATCATGTAATATTAACAATGATATCATCAAGATATATTAGGAATTGGTTTGCTTCATTCTAAATCATTTATTTATAAGTTCTAATTTTTAAGAAATTACATTTGTAGGGAGAACCTCATCTACCACATCTATTGATGTTTGATAAGTGGACAAAGTTATACTCTCAAGAATATGCAACATAACCTGCTCCTCGACTTTGTGCAGTAAAGTTTTTGCCAACTACATGTTCGTATTCGTCTTTCTATCTCGCATGGATACAAACAAATGATCGTGTTTCCTATATATATGTTTTTGTTTCAACCCATATAACAATTATATGGAAATGGGTCTACCGGTAACGAGTCAAATGTTTAATATATAACACTTGACTAAAAATGGAATAGGTAAAATGGGTTGAATAAGTAAATCTGGGCTAATAGGTAAAATATGACATTTTTTGCGGCTTGGTACCTTAAAAAAATTAATGGTTGTGACATGAGCCAAAATAAAGGAAAACCATGTTTTTAGTGATTTTAAGACATTTGATTTTCTACTATGTATTTTTGTAATTAACAATTAGATGTTGGTGTATTCAGGTCGGGTAGAAAATCTGTATGGTGACTGTAACCTCATATGCACCCTTCAACCACAACAAGAGCATGAAGAGAAATCCGATGCAACTACATGATTAATATGTCTCAACTGTAACATGTGGGTCAAGGTTTTTTCTCAGATTTATACTTCACTATGTTCACAGATATAGATGTTTTGTTTTCCTACGACTTATAATGCCTTATCATGTACTACTCATTTATTGTGTCTTTGGACTTTCATAGTAGCAAATGTGGCGAAGTACTTTTATAGAGGCTTTGTTAACATGTACTTTTATAAAGTCACTTAAAACACACATAGAGCTTTACTCTTTATTGTGCAAAAATGGATTTTTGTAAGCCTTGAAGGTATCCGTTTAGCCGGTCGGCGTCCCATGGAGGTAGTATTTGTTTCACAATATCATGCTAATAACTTAATCTTTATTTAAATAAATGTTAAATTGTTTGTATTTTCAGTTTTAATAACACATGAGACTGACTCACCTTCAAGCTGAAATAAGAAGTTTGGAACTATTTCTAGACCTGACAGGTAACGTTTTTGTATTTGGATTTTAGATAGTTATATATATAGTTAAGTTTCTTGAATTTTATTTTGGTTTGTAATATGATTATAGGTCTGCAATATTTGAGATGGGTAAGACTAAAGATATTGCTGCTGTTTATGGTCCTTGCGAGGTTCTTTTTGTTTTTTTTTCTTTAATGAGTTTTTTTATTAATAACCGAACATTCAAAGCAATATGATATTATAACAATTTGATGATTGCGGTTATGATATTATACATGTATTTATTTCTTTGTTGTTTTGGTGTTAGTTGAATTCTTATATTTTTTTTTTTCAAATTATCATAGATGCATTCAAATCTAAGTTCTCTGTCACCTAAAGTAACAACAAGGCTGAATTACAAACGAAAGAATTTGAAGACAACAACGGCTCTTCAGAATATTAGTATCAAAGAAAAGATTTAGTACAACAACACAAGTAGCAAAGGAAGCAGTTGAAGGTATAGAACGTACTTAATCCATTCATGGAATATGTTAGGGTGTTAGTGAAGTAATCGATATCCACAACTTCTCGATATAATTTCCTTACTTGGGTTTTGATAATACGTGTTGCTTGGTTAAATTTGTTAGTATTTTGTCTTTAAGTCATTAATGTGAGTTCAAATTTTTATCAATAATCTTATATGTTAGCAATTATGTAAGTCATACTCGAGTATTAGTAAACGATGTTATGCAACAATGTTAATGTTAATTGGTTCATATATTTTTATCTTTATTTAATTTTAAAGTTTAATCACTTATGACACCCGCAAGTTTACAAGGATATATCATGTGAATCTTTGTTGTTCGAAGTACAAGGATATATCAAGTCTTTATAAAGATATCGTGACATTTGAGAAAATTGAGTCAATTAAAAAAGATGGTGCTAATGGTAAAACCCATTAAGTTCACCATTAGCATTGTTTTGTGTAACGGGTCGATATGGGCGATTTTGTGTAACGGGTCGATATGGGTATTTTTGTGTAACGGGTTGATATGGGTGATTTTGTGTAAAGAGTCAGGTGTTTTGTAAAACGGGTCGATATGGGTGATTTTTTACATGCAGAAATGGTCGGGTAACCCCAAAATCTTTTTGATTTAGGGCCTTAGAATTATATTATTAGGCTTATTCTTATAATTAAGAAGTACTTATAAGTTATAACATGCTTACAATATGCGTTTTGTGTAAACGTACGCCCATCTAAAACCCATTAAGTTCACCATTAGAATTGTTTTGTGTAACGGGTCGATATGGGCGATTTTGTGTAAACGGGTCGATATGGGTATTTTTGTGTAACGGGTTGATATGGGTGATTTTGTGTAAAGAGTCGGGTGTTTTGTAAAACGGGTCGATATGGGTGATTTTTTACATGCCGAAATGGTCGGGTAACCCCAAAATCTTTTTGCTTTAGGGTCTTAAAATTATATTATTAGGTTTATTCTTATAATTAAGAAGTACTTATAAGTTATAACATGCTTACAATATGCGTTTATGTACATATTGACAAAATCACTCATCATGCTAAATTTCTAATTTATATGAATGTACATATATTCTCCTAAATAATTACTTTATTTCATTGGATCGTAAAAAGAAAACGACAGAGAAGTTTTGATAGATGTGCCCGACGAAATTATTATAGATGCGGTTGATGACCGAGTAATGTCTATTATCGATTTTACTTATCCACACATTTTGTATAACATAAATGATCTGTCATACTTCCAAGAAAAGATGATTCTTGCTCCAACGAATGAAGCCGTGGACACTATAAACGATCATTTGTTGGAGAAATTTCCTGGAGAAGAAACGATTTACTTAAGTTGCGACAATATAGATAAAGCTAAACGTGACGCCGCCATAGATCAATCCATTTTGTCACGAGAAATTATGAATGGATTGAAGTTCTCACATGTTCCAAACCACAGACTTGCGTTAAAAGTAGGAGTCCCGATAATGTTATTGAGAGATTTGATCAAGCAAACGGATTGTGTAAAGGGACAAGACTCCAAGTTCTTAAATTAACAAGAACTTCTATTAGTGCAAAAATCATCAATGGAACAAACTTTTGAAAAAAGGTTATCATACCGAGGTTGAGAATTACTCTATCTCATAAACATTTACTGCTTAAGATCATTAGAAAACAGTTTCCTCTGCCAGTTTCATTTGCCATGACAATTAACAAGAGCCAGGGTCAATCACTTTCAAAAGTTGGTTTGTACTTGCTACATCCTGTTTTCACACATGGACAACTATACGTTGTTGTTTCAAGAGTTAAAAGCAAAAGAGGTTTGAAGGTCGTCGTTTGTGATGAGGATGGTAATATCTCTAAAACTACTACACATGTTGTTTATATAGAAGTACTTCAAGGTTCAATAGGTATGTACAATATACATATGACATATTTTGTACCATATTTTAAATTTCAATATATTATCAATCACTATCTACTTTTAATTACATTTTCTATGGACTATTAGGTGTTCACGGAATAGACATTGGCTATTAACTTGATTAGCGGTCACACACGTCATTTGTTATTCAAGACCATCAAATTTGGAGACGACATATTTAATTTTTACAAACTCAAATGTTTATCTAATAATTCACTTATTATCTGATTATTTCTTTCATATATTAATAGAACCAATTTATGTTCGATGTTTTTCTTACTTTACTTATGCACATAACTTCTTACAATATAAATTCTTTAAAATACACTCGGGGTTACACGAGTCTTTAAGCTAATACTACATATAAAAGAGATTAGTATCTCTTTCTTCATTAATTACAAAAAATTAAGTAATACAAATTTTTTAGCACACTCTACAACCCTTAATGCAAACAAATAAAGATATAGATTAGAATTTTTATCTTCATTAATGCAAAAAAAATTAAATAATACAACTATCAACATATATTGTATAACCTTTAATGCAAACAATAATAAATATTATTACATTCTCTTTCTTTATTAATGCCAAAAAATTAAGTATAACATTTAAATAATAGTAATACAAGTTAAAAAGCTCTGTTTACAACCTTTTAATACTTAAAACACATAATTAATACTACTTTAAAAACACCCCCATTACTCAAAAGTAAACAATATTTTCACATTATACAATAAACAAGCTACAACCAATTAAAAGATAAATATAAAATAACAAATTACATAAAGTTACTTAAACCTTAAATTGTCGTTTTCCGATATGTCGTTGTAAGAAAAACATACTATTAAAAATATTGTTCGCTGAAAATTTTATTACAGGGTACCCGCCGCCGCAACGCGCGGGTAACTGCAAGTTACATATTAAATAACATTAAATAATATATTACTAATGCCTATTTAAATATCTCTTTCTACCCAACACGAATCCATAAAACAATTGTTGAATTTCGGGTATTGAACAATATACTAATTATGAGTTTTTTATTTTGTCTTTTTGTGGCATGGGTCAAGTTTTTTTCCTGGGCTCCTAGTTTGGGCTTTCAATTTGGGCCGGATCATTTAGGTTTTTTTTACTTATTTAACATTTGTGACGCAAGTATAATAACGTGCAATATACAAGTAGGTAATATAAAAAATCACCCGCGGAAATTTTTTTGAATTGCGAACAAAACGAGCCCAACATTGCAATGCTTCTGACATACGCACGATTTTATAAAAAATGTCAAAAATGTTCGGATCCTTAGCCGGCCTCCTTTTAGCCCATGTGGTAGGCCCAAATGGTAAATCTATAATATATATGGACAAAAAATAGTCGGCTCATTATTCTTTGTTACAATTGTTACAATAACGTGCAACATAGAAGTAGGTAATATAAAAAACCACCCGCGGAAAGACTTTGAATTGCGAACAAAACGAGCCCAACATTGCAATGCTTCTGACATACGCACGATTTTATAAAAGATGTCAAAAATGTTCGAATTCTTAGCCGGGCTCCTTTTAGCCCATGTGACCGGCCAAATGGCAAATCTATAATATATATGGACAAAAAATAGTCGGCCCACTATTCTTTGTTACAATAACAATTGTATACAAAAAAATTGTTAGACTATTCTCGAAGCTAAATAACTTTCGACATTAGGTTAGCCCCGCCGCAACGCGCGGACAATATGCCGACTCGTTTACAATCAATTTTTAAAACCTCGATTTTTTTTAAGAACGACTTGTTAGTTCTTAGTGGTTCAGGTCCAGCATTGACATCCAATTGGGCAGTATGCTGTAGCCTGAACTCCCCTGTACTTCCTCCTATTCCGCCTGAAGGGTAAAAGTCCCGGGTGGGATCGACTCGAACTCGAGATCTCCCATAGCCAAACATCCCCTCCCTAAGCCACTAAGGAATCAGGAATCTTGGTGGCCAACTCCTCATCAACATCGATCATGTTGAATCTATCAAAAAGGTAATAAATCAATAAACCAATTTCATTTCAAATTTTAATATTTGCATTATTTACTGATACTGAATGATTAACATGCTTATAAATTAGGGCTTTTAATATCAATGATTATATAGCAAGCTGTATTTACTTGATAGGTAAAATATTAGTAGGGGTTAATGGAGTATTAAAGTATGCAACAGATTCAGTTAGTTTACTTTGCCGTTACCAAAATGGTGTTTTCGAGGTTAGGTTACTAATTATACATTTTAATAAATGCATATGATTGCGTGCACAATGATGTGATCTGTAGATTAAGACCGTAGTGGTAGGTTTTTGTTTTATGTAAGTGTTTGCCTGTTTGGTAACACGACTGTAGAATTATAAAGTGTTACATGACGTAAAAGTTGTTAATCGCTTCTTTTATTAGCGGTTTAAGTAAGAATGTTTAAAAGAACTCCAAAAGCTATACGCTCGTTGCTGGACAAGCATCCTATTCTAGAATCTAGACCATAAAAGCTAAAGGCTCTTAAATGCTCCAAATAGCTCGTCACCATACACAGCTTAAGTTTTTTACTGAAATTTTATAGTATTTTTGCGGGAAAGGGTAGTAGACTAGTAGTTGTTGCATTTGATGATGTTGATTGTTTTGTTCCTCATACGCAGACATCAAATTTGTGGTTATCTAATGGGAAATGATTGGTAACTTCTTTTGGTGAACAATAAATCATTTGGTTAATACGGATCCTGTGCTATCTTAACCGATGTTTTCACAAGTATTAGCATTTTTTCTTTTTATTAAAGTCGTAAACTTTTGATTGTGGTGTGTTATATTAGTTAGTTCATGTCTATATATTGCTGTAATCTATGCATGTGGATAGATCTACTTCTTAGCAAACAAGAAGCGGATTTGATTATTTTAAATGTGTTCCTAACAAAATTTTAACACATTAATTGTACACGGAAGGAATTTTAGTAATTAGTAGAAAAGTAGATAGTTTGAACATGCAAAGACTTTAAGAATTCCAAAAATTTGTGAAACTATAGGAGTCGAAGACAAGGAAATAGTCTTAGTTAATTTTTATCTTTGGCCGCTAAGGGCAAAAGGTCGTTTCATCCTTGCAAGCATATATGTAATGGAGAAGGTGTAGCGTGTGCGTTGAGTCTGGAATTTCAATCCCTTATTACTTCTGTTCCAGTCTTATTCCATTATTATAACTAAACTGTAATATAATTTTTGTGTGATCAATTTCATTTTGATTCCTGTTATGGTTTGAACGCTGAGGCGCACACAAAGTTTCTGTTGAGCTGTACTAATGGGAATGATATTGGGCGCGGGTGTATTTTGGGATGGAAATTATATTTATTGAATGGCACATGCTACTTCATGTGCGGAGTAATAATATGTAATTTAACTGAATCATTTTACCCACAAATTTTTATACAATGTTTTTCACTTAAATAAAATTGTTCAGTGGAGTTCATGGTTGGAAAGTTAACTACTTTGTAGAACTGCCAATTTAAAAAAAAATTGTGTCATGATACCATGAGTTGAGCACATCTTTTGCGTAAGTGACAAATTCAGTTGACTAGGCATTAGTCAGCGAGGGTAACATGTTCAAACGGATTGGATCAACCTACCGACGTTTGAACTTCTATAATAGTTGCTATATTAAATGAGTTGAAACAATTTGTATTTATTTGAATTTGGAATATATTCTTCTTTCACTTATAGCTATTTTCTATCTAACCAGGCTTTTCCAGCTTCACAATTTTACACCTCAAATCACAAATTGTATAAAGAACCCCCCTTGGCTCAGAAAGTCTCTAAAGAAATTGGTGAGAATTGATATAACCTCCCTCCCTTGTTTTATATAATCTGTTCATAGTTTCATATAGCGGGTGATTGTGTGTTAATGAGGCTGGCTGATCCGAAGAAGCTTCCTTACGTGGCTAGAGTAGAGGAGCTAGAGGCTGATAGTAAGAATAATGTGCAGGTTAGGGTTAGGTGGCATTACCCTCCGGAGGAGTAGTTAGGAGGGAGGCGGACGTTTCATGGTGCTAAGGAGCTTTTTTTATCAGATCATTATGGTTGGCAGAGTGAGCGTACAATTGATGGCAAGTGTATTGTGCATTCTTTTAAGAATTATAAGAAGCTGGAGAATGTGGGTGACGAGGACTATTTCTGTCGGTTTGAGTACAAGGCTGCTACTGGTGGTTTCAATCCCAATCGTGTTGCTGTGTGAGTACTATCTATATTGAGCTTTTTTATAGATCATTGGCATATTGCGAACCTTACAGTAAGAATTACCTGTGTTTTTCCTTCTTATATATGCAGGTACTGCAAGTGTGAATTGCCTTATCATCCAGATGATTTCATGGTGAAATATTTATTTCATGGTGAGATTGGGTGCGGGAGTATTTTGGGATGGTAACATTTTAATTGTATGACAAATGCTACTCCATGCGTGGATAATTAATTTTTGATAATTAGTTTTTATTTTAATTGATTTATTTTACCCCACAAACTTTCATACAATGTTTTTCACATAAATGACTTATTTTGCCGAGTGGAGTTCATTATCGGAAAGTTAACCACTTCCTAGACCTGCCAATTTAAAAATAAAAAATTCAGTTGAATAGGCAATAGGCAGCTGGGGTAACACGTTCAAACGGGTTGGATTAACCTAACTACCTTTGAACTTGAATACCAGTTACTATATTAAATGAGTTGAAACTATTTGTATTTACTTTCTTTTGATTTGAAATATATTCTTCTTTCAGTTATAGCTACTTTCTATCTAATCTATGATTTTACCTACTTGTGTATAATTGAAATGGCATATTAACCAGGCATTTCCAGCTACACAATTTTACACCTCAAATCACGAATCGTATGAAGGACCTTCCGTGGCTCAGAAAGTCTTTAAAGAAATTGGTGAGAATTGATATAATCTCCCTCCCTTGTTTTATATAATCTGTTAATAATTTCATATACATATATTTCAATTGTTAGTGTACTTACTATGCCGATTGGTTATAATGTATTCATGTTTTCAAGATCCTTTGGGGAGCAAATGTATTACTTCCCTCAAGGACACATGCGACATGCATATTAAGGATGTTGCTTGCGACAAAATATTCATGGCAGAAATAGCAGCTTCTTAGTCATTTAGAAGTAAACCAGAGAAAAATATCATTAGCTCATAAAACCACCATTCCAAACATACGTACAAGCAACTAGGTATTTCGAGTGACAAAATAGTTCTCAACTCTGTGAAGCATTTGATAAAATCAAAAGATTCTATTGAAATGTCACCAGTTGTGTACATGTACACCAAAAGGGAGAATAGGTATACAAAGTCCGTAACCACAACTGCCAAAGCAACTCCTTCAAGCCAAAACAACAAACCATGGCGACGACATGAAAAATGAGAGCAAGAATCAAACCGATTATAGAAGGGTTAGTTACCTTTTTAGCGCCCCGAGGTATACTTTTAGTGGGGATATGATACAATACATGAAAAAATATGTCGGCTAGATTATGGGTCAAAACGGGTGACATTGTAGCAGCTGCTTCGCGATTTTTAGTGGGGATTCGATACAATACATGGAAAAATATGTCGGCTAGATTATAGGTCAAAACGGGTCACATTGTAGCAGCTGCTTCATGATATTAGGTGGGAATTGGATACAATACATGGAAAAATATGCCGGCTAGATTATGGGTCAAAACGAGTCATATTGTAGCAGCTGCTTCGTGATTTTTAGCGGGGATTGGATACAATACATGGAAAAATATGTCGGCTACATTATGGGTGAAAACGGTTCACATTGTAGCAGCTGCTTCGCGATTTTTAGTGGGGATTGGATTCAATTCATGGAAAATTATGTCGGCTAGATTATGGGTCAAAACGGGTAACATTGTGCCAGCTGCTTCCCGATTTTTAGTAGGGATTGGATAACCATATGTGGAAAAATTTCCTGGCTAGATTATGGGTCAAAACGGGTCTCGTGTTGAGTAGATCAGCAATACAAATCTTGTAAATAGTTCTTGTGATGACTTCTTATTAAACACAGATATTCAATTGTTCTGAATAAAGTAATTCCAGAGGATGTGAACAATCCTCCCCGTTTGACTGCTTGACCTATTTCGTATAGTCTGTTTTTCTGTAGTTTCTCATATTTCGTATTATCCATTTGACTGCAATCCTCTAATATGGAGTTAGACTTTGTGGCTTTTTGATTGTTGTTAAATTATACATTTCTAGAAGAGTATTCATAAACAAATTAACTTTACTTTCTTGAGATCAAAATTGAAAGAAATCATAATGCTATTACAGATTCTTCTTGTACTCAATGTTCCATATCTGATACACTTAACTCGATACCTTTATGAGACGTAAAACAGCTATCAGCAAAAAGGTTATGCCAATTTACCAACATAGCATCATCAGAAGCAAGATAGAAAGTCGCATTAGCCACATCACTAGCCACAATCACCATCAGAAGTTTTGTCATTTTAATGATGTTATTATCAAATCCAGAAACAAAAAGGTGGTTGAATATGACTACTGACTAGCATGTTATCTGACATTATGATGGTGATCATCATGATGTTAGCTGCCAATAACCTCTTTAGGATATCCCGAATGTAAGTATTAACTGCATACATGTTTCTTATATTCATCTTAACAATGCTATTTGATTTCTACTGTATAAATCAGTCATTCCATTGATTTTTTTTGCAGGTACACGTGTATCAAAGGTAACACAAATGTAGGGTTCTGGACTTCTTTCAAAGGTCCACCTTGACCTGTTTCATATTATCTGTTTTTCTGTAGATTCGCATATTTCGTATTATCTGTTTTTCTGTAATTTCACATATTTCGTATTATCTGTTTTTCTGTAGTTTCATAGACAAATTAGCTTAGCTTTCTTGAGATCAAAATGGTAAGAAATAATAATGCTATTACAAATTCTTGCTGCATGTAGTGAATGTTCTATATCTGGTACACCAAACTTGATACTTTTATGAGATGTAAAACCACCATCAACAAGAAGGTTATGCCCATTTACATACTTGGCATCATCAGAAGCAAGATAAACAGATGCATTAGCCACATCACTAGGCTCACAATAACTTCCGTTAAATCCACCTGCATCACGGACCATTTTCATGATATCTTCATCTTTAAGATTTGGAAAATACCCTTGCATTTCATGCATCATAAATGAAGTCGCGATAGCGAAAGGCGATATGCTGTTGATCCTCACACCATGTTGACATAACTCTGCTGCTAATGACTTTACAATTCCTATAACCACACACTTTGATACTGAATAAGTATGTTGAGACAACCCTCCTAATATCCCTGTCACACTTGCGGTACATAGTATGATATGATCATTCCAGACTTGAATATGAAATGAGGAATATCTGATCTAGTAACAGGACTCTCAAGCAAGAAACAGAGATTCGAACTAGTAGAAAGGATTTGTTATTAGGAATTATGAGTTTGTTACAGGTAGAGAATTGATTACAAAGTGAATGATGAATTTTAAACTAACTAATACATGTATTTATACTAATGAAATGAGAAATGAATTAAATTCAGTTTTGGCTGGAAATTCTCTTATGAAATGCTCTTGGTGATTTTGACTCTCAATGTTGACTTTCTATAAACTCTGATTTTGTCTCATATCAATGCCTTCGCCTACAAATATTACTTGTCCTCAAGTAATGACTTTTAAGCATCCATATTTGTTAGACTTAAAGTGCCCGTCATTATTAGTTATCGAACCTACGATGTAATAGACTAGAAAGGATCACGGGCTTTGACTAATCTAATCTTGTATACATTTACGGCTCAAAGCCCAACCAAAGCCAAGCCCGTCACATGCCAAAGCCCTTAGGCCGGCCCATATACTCCAAGGAGTATAAATAACCCCTCTCCTCATGTGAAGAGGATGTGTGAGTGAAATTGTAAGACTTGTAACCTCCCATTTCCTTATTGTTATTAGCGAGTTCTTACCCTCTCCACCACCTCTCTCGCTCTCATCTCTCTCTTGTGTTTGTCATTATTTCGTGTGTGATTTGATGTATATGTATGACCTACACATGGTATCAATCGCCTCAGGATGATTTAGCGTGTGTGTTTGTGATTTAAAAACGTGTTTAGCAAAACAAATATATCGAGTTCGTGCTTTTAGTTGTATTCGTGAGTTTTTAAGCTTTAAAAACATTTTCTTAACTCTTTCATGCCTTAAAACAATTGTTTCTAGGTGTGTTATGTGTTTAGAATTCATTTACAGAAACAAAACGAATCAATAAATTGCAAATTTTGAATTCTAAGAGTTCAGAAATAGCGAGTTATATATGTATTTTGTTTCGAACAAAAAGGCTTTAAATTTTCATTTTTAACTTGTATGAATCGTAAAGTTGGAATTTTTATGACTTACTGATGTGTTTAGAACATTGTTACAAAAAATCTTGGATTCAATAGTGTTGAAAAGTGGTTTTTAATCGTTTTGTAAGAGTGTGTTTTTGTACGTATAATAGCTAGTTAAGGGAGACAAGAATAGCGAGTTGAGACAAGAATAGCGAGTTACTACAAAACCCTCATTAGCAAATTCACCAAAACCCTCTTAAGCGAGTTGCAAAAGCTTCAATAGTGATTCGTGAGTTCGAATTTAGCGAGTTATAACATAGCAGAACGAGTTGTAGGTTTTGAATACTTAGCCAGTTGTGTTTTCCTCAAACAGCGAGTTGCCTTTTGTTCAAACAGCGAGTTGGTTTAAATCTTGCATTTAACGCATCAATATTGTAATTAGTGAGTTCACCCGTGAGTTAGGTTTTGTGTGATATCAGTTTGGTCATTAGCGAGTTAGGGCAAAAGGGTAGAATTACCGAGTTCATAAATGTCACTTACAATCCCTAATTTCTAATTCAAACTCTAAGTTCACTTAACTATCCCTAATTTTACTTGGAAACCCTAATCACTGCACGAGAACACTCAATCATTACAACTCCAACACAACTCAAAGCAATCATTACAACTTAAATCAAAACACGATCATTTAAACGACAAACATCACAAATCACTCCTCTATCGTCTTAATATCCGTAGTCATTTCACACAACCTTCACAATGATTACTAATTCAACACAACAAGACATCATGGAAGGAGGTTCCATGGATCGTCCATCAATACTTGCTAAAGGTAGCTACATTCAAATCCCGAATCATGAGATACATTGATTTGAAATCAAATTGCAAACTAATAGTGAATGCATCTACAACGGAACTTATCAATTTCAAGAAATCACACGTTGTATAACAACTCCAAATGAGGACAGTCAAGCTCAACCATTAAGAACTGAAAATGAGACATACGAAATTGTTTGGAACAGAGTAACAAGCTTTACTTGATGCTAAAGCAGAAGTTGTTCAAATCATATTAACTGGAATTGTTAATCACATATATGGATCCAAAAGTAAATGTTTAATAGTTGGGGTATTTAATATGCATCCCTTGTGAATACACATGAGTTTGGCGAGAACAATCCATATATTTAAAGAATACAACCAACACTCACATTTGTCTTATGTAACAATATTCTCATATTGTTAACCGACAATGGGCATATTTAGAATGATAAATCATTCATGGATTAAACATGCAAATATAGAATAATAGTTATTATATGAATGAAAAACAAACACCAAGTATCTTTATTCATCAGAAATTAAAAACTGTCTTACAATTCCAAATTATTCAAATACTAACAAAACACAGATTTACATGAGACTACTAGCTGGATAATCCTATATTCTTAGTTAATTCTGAATGCTTAGGATATGGCAAAGCCTTTGTAAAAGGATCAGCTAAGTTGTCATATGTGTTAACTTTTTCTATCTTCACGTCACCATATTCAATAACTTCTCGAAGGTAATGAACTTTGGCACAATAAGGTCTAACACCTTTGGTGATTCAACTTTCTTTAGTTATAGCAATGGCTCCAGTATTATCACAATATATTTTTATGGGTTCTTCAATTGTGGGAACAATGCCAAGCCTAGAAATGAATTTACAAATCCATACATCCTCTTTAAATGTGTCATAAGCAGGTATATACTCAGCTTCTGTAGATGAAGTTGCAAAAATACTTTGCTTTGTGCTCTTCTAGTCAACAGCACCTCTATTTAAAACGAATACATATCCAGTCTGAGACTTGAGGTCGTCAGCATCCGTCAAATATCCAACATCAGTGTAGCAAGAAACCCTAAGCTCTCGTTTTATATCACCTCCGTAAACAAGAAACATATCTTTAGTATTGCGAAGATACTTTAGAATGTTCTTAACAGTAGTCCAGTGAAGTTCACCTGGATTATGTTAAATCAGCTTGTTATGTTCTGAGCGAACGCAACATCAAGACGAATACATCTTACAGCATACATAATTGATCCAACAGCCGAGGCGTATGGGACATTTTGCATGAGCTGTTTTTTAGTAGATGTTGAAGCACCTTGTGACTTACTCAATTTTAGCTTTTCTTGCATTGGGATAGTTCCACGTTTGGAATTCTCCATGAAAAATCTTTTCAAGATTTTCTCAATGTAAGCACTTTGACATGAACCAATTAACCGCCTTGATCTATCTCGATAGATCTTAATTCCAAGAATATATGCTGCTTCTCCTAATTCTTTCATAGCAAAACATCTTCCAAGATAGAATTTTACATCTTGTAACATTGAAATATTGTTTCCCATGATCAATATGTCGTCGACATATAAGATTAGGAAAGTGACATAACTCCTACTAGCTTTCATATATACACATGGCTCATTACGATTTTGACTAAAATCGAATTTCTTAATTTCATCATCAAATCGTTTAATCCATTGCCTAGATGCTTGCTTAAGTCCATAAATAGAACGCTTGGGCTTGCATACTCGGTTTGGAAATTTTGGATTAACGAAACCTTCAGGTTGCACCATATAGACTTCTTCGGAAAGATGTCCATTGAGGAAGGCAGTTTCCACATCTATTTGCTAAATCTCATAGTCATAAAATGCAGCTATGGCTATAAGAATCCTAATAGCTCTAATGTCTGCAACAGGAGAAAAGGTTTCTTCATAATCAACCCCGTAGGTTTGAGTGAAGCCCTTTGCTACAAGACGATCTTTAAAGGTGTGTACTGCACCATCCATGTTAGTTTTCTTTTTGAGGAGCCATTTCCTGCCAACGGTTTTGCCGTTAGGAGGAATATCAACTAAGTACCAGACTTCGTTGTCTTTCATGGATTGCATCACCATATTCATAGCATTAAGCCATTTGTCAGATTCAGGATCCAACAATGCGGCTTTATAGTTAGCGGGTTCACCAAGATCCCCCAACTCATGCACCTCAGCATCGACGTGTAAACACATTCGATCTAGGGTACGACGTGTCCTAGTGGACTTACGAATGGGATTGATATCACTTTGAGGTTCATCAATTTCTTGATCGTCCTCTTCATGATGTAAGCTAGTGTCTATAGAAGGATGCGTATCTTCTTATTGAATAATCTCAAGATCTTCTAGACTCCTACTTGCTTATTGAGTTATAAGACTATTCTCAAAGAATTCAGCATTTCGAGCAACAAATATGTTGTTCTCGAGTGGGTAGTAGAAAGAATATCCTATTGTTTCCTTTGGGTATCCTACAAAGATACACTTAATAGATCTAGGTTCTAGTTGGTCAGGTTTGGTAAGTGTATCACGCTTAACAAGTGCCTCACAACCCTAGACTTTTAAGTAAGACAACTTAGGGGCTTGCCCATGTCATACTTAGTATGATGTCTTTTTAACCTTCTTAGTTGGAACCATGTTAAGAATGCATGCAGCAGACTCAAAGGCATAATCCCAAAAGGATTTTGGAAGAGTAGTTTGACTCATCATGGAGCGAACCATGTCTACCAGTGTTCAATTTCTCCTTTCAGACACACCATTATGTTGTGGCGTGTAAGGAGGAGTTCGATGGGCAATAATTATATGCTCCTTTAGATGATCAAAAAACTCTTGACTTATATATTCACCTTCACGATCAAAACGTAGTGACTTAATGATCTTCCCGAGTTGGTTTTCTAATTCCTTTTGAATTACTTTAAAAGTTTCAAACACTTCATGTTTATGTTTTAGCAAGTAAACATAACCATAACGACTAAAGTCGTCAGTAAAAGTGACAAAGTAGCTTGATCCTTGTCTTGACACAGTTCTAAATGGACCACAAATATCGGTGTGTATCAGTCCAAGTAGATCTTTAGCCCTTTCTACTTGATGTGAATAAGGTTTTTTGCCATCTTTCCAGAAATGCAGGAAACACATTTTTAAAAAGACTTAATGTCAGTTGAATTAAGAAGTCCATCATGTTGCAACTTCTCAATGTGTTTCTTGCTAATGTGTCCAAGACGACTGTGTCACAAGTGAGTAGAGTCCAAGTTGAGCTTGGCTCTTTTATTGTTAACAACATACATTGAACTATCATTTGTATTAGAAGAAGACAAATCAATTTCATAAATACCATCCCTTGGGATAGCGCTAAAATAAACCAAATTATTCCTAGAAACTAAAAGTACATTGCCATCAAAACGGTTAACAAAACCATCGTCATACAAACATGAAACTGAAATGATTTCTCTAGTAATAGAGGGAGCATAATGAAAATTGTGTAAAATTAAAACTAGTCCACTAGGGAGACACAAGTGAAATTCTTCAATAGCTTCAACTGTTGCACGATGACCATCGCCCACTACATACCATAAAGCTCCTGGCTTCAGCTTCCTACTTCCTTTGAGACCCTGAGTAGTTATACAGATATGAGTACCACAATTTGTATCATAAACCTAAGATTTTCTAGGAAAAGAATAGAGTTTTATGGTGAAAATACCTGAAGTGCTATCTCCTTGAGATAACTGCTTCTTTTTCAGCAACTCGACAAGATAAACGGGACAGTTCCTTCTCTAATGACCTACTTCACCACATTGGTGGTAGATCGCGTCCTTCGCAAAATTATCCTTCTTAGGTGTTAGAGGATTCTTGGGTTTAGGAGCATAAGATGGAGCAGGCACAGGTGCATAGCCCATATTTACTTTCCCTTTCCTTTGATTCCCCTTAGCAGCCTTGTACGGTTTCTTCTTTTTGTTTTTTTGGACCCTTCTTACTCTTATTGCATGAAGTGCAGTGAAAAAAAAACATCTTTCATGACAGCGTCTGCTATGTAGTTTAAGCGATAGCAATAATTCATATTACGTCTTTCCCCATCTGTGCATAATATAGTTTTGCACAAAATCGTCATACTCCTTAGACAAATAGACCAAGATAAGACTCGCTGCTAAGCGAAGTGACACGGGTTGACCAAGACGCTCCAAATTGTCAATGTAGCTCTTCATCTTAAGAACACATGAACTAACCGATTGACCTTCTTCTTGCTTGCACGCGTGAAAATATTTCATGGTTTGCAGGAGTTCCTGTTCTGCCTGTTGAGCAAACATAGTTTTCAAGCATGACATATGCACCAAGATGAGTTAGATTCTGTTAGATATCTAAGTCCATGGTCATAAGCATGAGGGCATCAATTTCATTTGATCCCTTGTATAACAACCCAGAATTTTCATCAAATGCAAAATCAATCTATTTTACTACTATCACAATTGTACGGGGAAATTTTTCGCTTTATTACATAACTTGCATAACCAAGGTTAACAGGCTCACGCAACCTACCTACGGCAATCCTGTCTTCATATATGTCAAGCAAACATCATAACATGTCAAGTCAATATCATCATATCCTTTTTACAAAGTACATTATTCCTATAATGTACCATTCGCAACGTTATATCAAAACGGGCTTTAAACCGTTATCGTATACCTCTAAACCCTAATTCCATGAAGGGTTAATATCTAAAGTGAATATACAAGCTACTAAAGCATATGTACAAGTAATATAACATCTCATTTGAAATATAAACTCCCTCCAAGTCAAGTACAAGCTTTCAAAGCACAATGTACAAGTCATTAATGCACGATCTCCAAAATAGCCGTTTTACCTCCGTTTTCCTAGAGAATCTTGTACAATCTATCAAATACAAGTTTCAAGCAAGTCATACACTTCATTTACAATCCATATTCATCCTCATTTCATGAAATTACAAGAAACCCAAGTCAGAAACCCTAACCCGAGCAAAACACTAAACCATGACCCGTTTCTTCATCATAAACCTAAACCAACACTCAAATAAGTTGTAATAACTTATTTTACAACATTATCAATCATATACAATCATCATTTCATCACTTCATCTCAATTATACAAGAATTAAATCCAAGAAACCCTAAACGGACCCTAATGAGAACTCTTGACCCGTTTACTCGTTTTCACCCATTTTAAATCCAAACCACTTATCAATTCTTGTTACTAACTCCTAATATTAGCCTTGTGATCATTTATCCACACTTATAACATAAGTATACACGAATTCCAAGCCTAGAAATTCAATTCGTGCCCTATGAAACCCTAATTCAACCCGCGGCCTAAATTACCACTTCTACCCATTTTAAACTCGAACCACAAACCAACTACTGATGTAAACCCTTAATATAAGTCCTATGATCCATAATCTATCATTACTAAGCAAATGCACACGAAATTCAAACAAGAAAACCCTAACCAAACCTAATGAGACCCGCATACACCTTTTCCCTCATTGACCTATGTATAGATAACAAAGCTACCACACACCTTGATGATCTCCAAAAGATCCCTAAGCAGCTTACACACATACATGATGCATAATATGGCTAAAAATCATGCACAAGCCCTCCATTGTTGGCTTAATTTAGTCGCGGCACACAAGCACCCCAAATGACTTCCACCTTGCTATCTAACCATGCATACTCATCCCTAACTTCCACTCAGTACCTAGCAAGATCCACATCGACCCGCACCTGTCTTATACCTTAGGCTACTAAGGGATTGAAGCAAAACACCAAAAAAAGACCCCCCCCCCATCCTACAAGTATAAAGAGGGGCAACTATGATCATTCTACTCTATCCCCTTTCTCTTCTTTCTATAACCCAATTGAGCAAACATTCTCTGCTCCATATGATCCTAGGATCATCTAAGAAGATCATTCAAGCAAAGCTTTGAAGATTTGAAGCCCCGGGAACAAGATACAAGGCGTACGAGTGGAAATACTACCCGAAACGACCCATTTCCACCATTTTTGCTCCTTGAAGCTCAAACCCAGGTTGCGTGACGTGGCTGTTTACTATCATTTTGCTATATCAACCTTCCCTGTTAAGATTGTGATAAGGTCGTCAGCTTTCATTCTAGAATATTTATTGCATCTACCGATGAGGTGAAGTTCATAACCTCGCCTTTACTCATTTACATGTTTTATAAACCCGCGAGGGGGATACATGCGTGTTTACAAACTCTTTTACATACTCATTTATCTTATAACAATATGATTACTTTTCAAAGACTTAGTGAAGTTCATAACCTCGCCTTTACTTATTTACATGTTTTATAAACCTGCGAGGGGGATACATTCTTGTTACAAACTCTTAACATACTCGTTTCTTATAACAATGTGATTACTTTTCAAATACATAGTGAATGTCATAGCCTCACATATCAATCTTTTTCAAAAACCCGTAGGGGATACCTGCTATAAATTATGAATACAAGTGTTTTCCAAATTACATGCTATCCTGACATATCATTACAATTGATGTCTAAGTTATCTCTCCTACAAGTCGTTAAATTTGACTTTAAGTCGTTAAATTGACTTTGGATATTAATGTGTTAATATTATAAATCCACAAGTTATGAAATTGACTTCAGTCGATAAAATGACTTTTTTATTTTTGGGATTTTATATGTTGATATTTATGAATCCTTCAAGTTTATTAAATTGACTTTGGATGATAATGTGTTGGTGCCATGAGGTTAGGCAAGGAACATGACCAATCAGATCAATCAGACCAATCAGACCAAACAGACCAAACAAGACAATAACGCAATAATACACTGTTATTATGATAATTGTATTCGTTGCAATTATTACTAATAACGGGTGTATAATAACAATACCATTTTCTATAATAATTGTGTTTATACAATTATTACACTATGACTTGTATTCAAACTGTTTATCAAACCTATGAATTTCACTCAACCATTGTGTTGACTTTTTAGCATGTTTATCTCAGGTAATTGAGCAACTTGCGGCACGGAGTGGCTTGGATCTGAAGATGGCTGAACTGTTATCATTCACACTTTATGTTTTAGATTGTGGGACCTGCATTTTGTAAAAACTCTGATTATAATGAATGATAACTAAATTTTCCAAAAACGTCTCTTTTAAGTCATTTTCTATGATTATGATTGTTGTATCCATGAAGTAATACCCCAGATTAGCTTCCGCTGCTATATGTAAAAATGGGGGTGTTACAGATTGGTATCAGAGCCATGGTTATAGAGAACAAGGTCAAAACCTTAACTATAACCACATTTCTTTTTCAGCCATCAAAGTCCTCCGTGCCACTACATTCTGGAACAAGTATGTAAATATACATATCTATTATACTATTACATAAATAACTTATGTTATTTACAAACTAGGTTGTTATCAGAACGATGTCTTCTCCCAACCGCTCTACTTCCGATATTGAGGATGCTTTTTCTCTTTATGAATATTCTAAATATTACTCCGGTCTCATCGATTATTTCCCAGCTTCATCATGAATATAGTTTCTTGAACTCTTCGGCAAAACTCTACAGATAATATATATCCCACCAAGTATTCTCATCTTTCTACATATAATCCTTGTTTAAAGGACGTACCAACAACATTTATGCTAAGGAATTACCTATTTCATCACCAGATCCTATTACTCCACCAGCTATTTTGACTCCATCTCCGGTATTACCACCATCATTACTATTTGATCCTCGATATTTCTTTGTTCCTGAAGAACTATTACCACCTAAGAAATGAATCTGTTCCCCATCTTCCTCCTCAACTACGTTATCTAATCCATCTCGGAATCAAACCCGTAATTTGGTATCACCATCTTCCTCAGTTTATACTCCTACCCCACCTCAGATATTTGAAATAGGGAAAGTGTTCAACTAAATGTATTTGAAACTCAAGAGGAACAAGTCGAAGATATTATTGAAATTTACTTAGAAGAACTCTCTTTCACCGTATTGAAAAATGGAAAGAAGGACTATTAATAAATGATCACACAAAGGAATAGTAAACGAACTAAAAATCGAACTTGAGAGAGTCCGTTCTCAGATTATCAAACTTCAAAGGAAGAAATTAGGGCAAAAAGATAAGATTGCTTTTGCTCACTACAGAATTTCCGATCTTGAACGAATCATTGAGAAAATCCAAGCTCGACACCAAACGGATCAGGAAGATCTTTAGGATGTCATCTACCGGTTCGAAATCAACAAACTCTTAGACTAGTTATAGCTTTATCCTAGCCACGGGATGTGTGGTATAAATAAAAACGCTTGTCAAATCTTGACTATGTAACATAAAAAAAGGCAAAGTATTTATAAAGGCAATCCCATTTCGTACCTTATTGTTCATCTCGTTTCATACCTTATTGTTTCCAGTTTATCTCTCGTTCATCATCATCTCCATCATTACATCATTATCTCCGTCTTTATCATAACATCTAAATGCTTAAAAATTCAAAAATAAGCATTTCCCTTTAAGCATTTTAAGCATCACATTCTCTTTTATAACTTTTCAAAACTTATGATATCATTCTTACTACGTGTTATCTTCTGTTGATAGAATGCCTCCTAAAAGACGTCAACATCTGAAACACCCACCAAAACTTTAGCTGCCATCCCAGGCAACTAATTATAATGATGGCATTTCCTCACTCAAAAAGCAAAAGCTGCCTCAATGACAAGTGCTAGAATCCAATAGGACCACCGTACCACTGGAACTCCTGTTCAAAACGGGAAACTATAAAGAGTTCATTAGCTGTCACCTTACTAATTCAATGTTACGGAAGGAGGAGTTGACATGTCATATCGCATAGTTTGAACGATTGAATGGTGTTTAACTCGAAGCAAGTGTGCCGCGGAAGACAGAGTGACATTTTGCTAACCGGTACTTAACCGATGTATGCCATGTCCTGTGTGGAAATCATACGCCCAACCCAACGAATAGAACAAGCAACTGAAGGATCACTTGGACCGAATTGAAAAGGCTCTTAACCAATAAGTATTACCCTCGAACTGAAGTCAAGAAAATGGAAGACGAATTTTACAACTTGGTCGTGAAATGAAATGATCTTAAGACTTATATTAGGAGATTTCCAGGAATAACCGACTTTATGCCCCAAACATGGTACCAAACGCCGAGAAACTATTGGAAGTCTTCATTAGTGGATTACCCAGAAGTATTGAAGGAAATGTTACTGCCTCGAAGCCTCAAACTTTAGAGGAAGCCATCAACATAGCCCAGAGATTAATGGATCAGATAATAAAGCGTGATTCTTGCACGAAAACCAATAATCAAAACGAAGGTTTGAAGATAGAAGAAACACCAACAACAACAACTATCCCAATGAACACAACAATAATAACCACTCCAACAATCACAATCACAACAACTACCAAGATAACCGCAACAATAACAACCATAACAATGATTACCACCAACAACAACATAAAAGACAAGAAGCCTTCAAGACTTATGCTGCTACCAATGGGTATACTGGAAACCTTCCCTTGTGTAAAAGATGTAGACTACATCACACGGGACCTTGCAGTGTCAAGTGTCAGGTTTGCAACAAGATAGGCCACCAGACCAAGTACTGCAAAAACAAAAGACCAACCACTAGAAACGATCTACAAACAGTATCCGTAATTTGTAATGCCTGTGGAAAGAAAGAACATTATGCAAATCAGCGCTCAAAAGCAAATAATTAGGCCACAGGAAAGCATACTTAGAGATGAGCTTGCTTTTGTTCACTTTAGAATTCCTACCCTAGAAAAAAAAACTCTCGAGGATATTCAAGTTTCATCAGAATCTTCTTCAATCTGAAAACCCCAATCATCAAGCTACAATCCTTGTCATTTGTTACTTTTATCTAGAATTTTACTACGAGATACGTAGCATAAGTATCAACTCTTTTTAGAGTTTCATATGTAAAGCTATCCATGAAATAATAAAGTGATGATTCCGTTACATCTTGTTATCTGATGATATCAAAACTCGACATTATTTGTCAATTCCATCGATTCTATTATGTTCAAACTCTGAATACTCTCCTCATACCTTTGAAACATAAATTATCATCCTCGATTATATGGGTCATTACCAATCAATTCATAATAAAATAACAAAAAAAAAATCATATCATTTACTACACATTACCATATCATGTTTTTATACATAGTTAAGACAATTTTTTTTTTTGTGTTTTTTTTTTTTTTTTTTGACATCTTATTGAAATGAATTAGGTCAACTTCTTCATTTGAATAAGGAAATTAATAAATCTCCGAACCTATGAATTTATAAAATTCTCAGTTACAAGAGTTTGAACGCTTCTTTTGTAAGTTAAAAATTATAAATAAGTAGGCTTAAGTATATAACATACGTACAAACAAGTTTCTTTCAACCTGTTTCTTGGCTTTTATCCATTGTAAACCCAAACCAACACTCAAATAAGTTGTAAAAACTTATTTTACAATCATATCAATCCTATTCAATCATTATTTCATCATTACTTCATCATTTTACTTCACTTGTACGTAAAACATATCCTAGAAACCCTAAATGTACCTAATTGGTTCATTTAACCCGTTTACTCGTTTTAAACCATTCTAATCCCAAATAACCAACCAAGGGCCATTATAAACTCATAAAATGAGTTTAAAAATCATTATCTATCATTAACTTGGCAATGTACAAGAAATCAAAGCCTAGAAAACCTTAACAAATCCAGAAAACCCTAATTATGCCCTAATTGTAACTTTGACCCGTTTTCTCAATTTCAACCCATTTTAACTTAAACCAATGACCAAACTTCATTGATAATACTTTATATAAGCCCTAGGATTTGTATTCCATCATTCCTAATCAAGAGTATGCAAAATATAAGCCAAGAAAGTCAAGAAAACCCTAAACGAGCCCTAGTTGAACCCGTACTCCCATTTCTTCAATTCTAATCCGTTTTAACCCAAACCAATTCCTAATCTTTGCTAATTACTTTAATCCCAGACCTTAACAACCTATTTCATCATTCCTTAATCATTTATAACACAATGTACCTTGTTAAAACCTTTGAAGAACCCGTCGAACCCAAAATAGACCCGGTTTGCTTCTATGACCATTTTAACCCCTCTAAATTGCTACCATGTGCAAATGACCACCCAAGAACTCTTCTAGAAACCTTCAAGCAGCTTATGCACCTACTTAGACCAATCCTTGGTCAAATTTGAGAAGCACATGGCCTTGTTTTTGCTTACTTCAGCCGCGGCAACAAGAAACATAACCAACTCATCAAAGCTACTTTCCTAGACCTCCACACTTCATTTTCTAGCTTATACACCTCCCTAACTAGACCCTCTATGTGTCAAGACCAGATCATAACCCTTGCTTACTCATTATACCTTCAAATGGGTATAAATAGGGGCCTTGTGTGTTCATTCTTCTTCATCCCCCACTTCCTCCTCTATAACCCTTCATAGTAGCAACTCCTTGCTCAATATGAAATCTAATAGATCTTAAGAAGTCTCAAGTACAGAAAGGAAGCAAAAGAAACCAAGAAACGAAGCCCGAGAGTCGTTACTCTAGCCGTACGAAGCCGAAAGTCCCGATTCTGACCCGTTTCCAAGCTATAAGCTCAAACCAGGTTCTCTAAGCTTATATTCTGCTCATGTAACGTTATAATGTTCATATGATCTTGCTAAAATCATAATATAAAGCTTTGAACTCAAAAACCTAAGTGTTATGCCTTTTTGATCCAAAACCGTACACCCGAAACCCTAATTTCATGTTTTTACTTAAACTATGGGTTAAACTTGTAAAATTTTGTTATAATCAATCCTAATAAGCTAATATAATGTTAAAATAAGTGCTTTGATAAGTCATAAGAGAATTTGACCTTAAAACCCACGCGTTTTCATTTTGAAACCCTAATTTGACCCGTTTTACCTTTTAACTTAACGAATCGTTAAATTAAACTTATGTTGTGTTAAATCTTCATATTTTAGTTTATTATAACTTATAAATGACAATTGAAATGTTAAATAGCTTGCATGGCAATTTGGACATGTTTTGTAATTATAATCCATGCAAGGGGTATATATCGTAAATTTTAGAAACTTATAACTAAAAGGACTAAAAATGTCATTTTATCAAAGTTATAACTATAGGGATCTATTATGTCACTTTTTAAAG
This sequence comes from Tanacetum coccineum, assembly GCA_026074375.1. Taxonomy (NCBI): domain Eukaryota; kingdom Viridiplantae; phylum Streptophyta; class Magnoliopsida; order Asterales; family Asteraceae; genus Tanacetum; species Tanacetum coccineum. The sequence continues at coordinate 25,477 of BQNB010085778.1, forward strand.
TATAAGGTTTACTTGGTATATCAATAAAAGTTGAAGGACCAAAGTCGTAAAAATGCAAACCCTAGGGGTCTACTTGCAGTTTTCCAAACCCCAGGGTCTAAAATGTAACATTTTGAAAAAGTGTAAAATCATATTCAAAACATTACCAGACATAACTTTAATTAACGCTCCTCGTGCTTAACATCTCCAGATATTGAATAAAATGCTTAAAACTGCTTATGTTCTAATCCTTATATCATTCATCATCGATGTGCTTTCAAAAATCATGTCCCGGATCCATATCATACCACAATACTAGGGAGCTTCATATTAAGAAGTTTCATCTTGGTACTACGTTCTGTCTGAGTTGTTGGGTTTACGATTTAAAGTGCCCTAGCTCCACAAACGTTTACTAAATGACTTCTAAACTATGATGGCCCGAACGGTGTTATGATAATTTTTATATCAAAACCAACATCGATATCCAAAAACTTATATATACAATCAAACTAAGACTTGCCATATATTAACCCAGGTTGTCTGTGATTGCCGTGTTGAAACGGTGAATACAATAATTCCAAACTCTTCATCAACTATTACTCTTAAACTAAAGTTCTAAAGTACATCTTCCTTAAGACTTGACATATGCTACTCAGGTTGTGTGACGGGGTGTTTATCTAAATCATTTGCTTTACCAAGAAAAACCTTCCCCGTGTTAAGCACTGATGATAGGTCGTCAGCTTCGCATTTCAGAATATTTATCTACATCTACCTACCAGGTGACGTTTCATAAACTAGCCTTACTATTTACATGTTTATAAACCGCGAGGGGGATAATGCTGTTTACAAACTTTTTTATGCTCGTTTATCTTATAACAATATGATTACTTTTCAAAGACTTAGTGAATACATAGCCTCGCATTTCAATCTTTTCATAAACCCGTGAGGGGGATACCTGCTATAAATTACGAATACAAGTTACATGCTATTCTGACATATCATTACAATTGCTGTCTAAGTTATCTATCCTACAAGTCGTTAAATTTGACTTCAAGTCGTTAAATTGACTGTGGATATTAATGTGTTAATATTACAAATCCTACAAGTCGTTAAATTTGACTTCAAGTCGTTAAATTGACTTTGGATATTAAATGTGTTAGTTTCATAAATCCTACAAGTCGTTAAATTTGACTTACATAGTGCATTTAATTGCTATTGGATATTGAATGTTAGTGTTATAAATCTCTACAAGTTCGTTAATTTAAATTCAAAGTTCGTTAATTTGATTTGGATTGTATAAATATATTTGATATTATGAGTCTTCAAGTCGTTATATAGTGGGTAGTCGATTGTGTGAAATTGAATCTTTGTTGATTATGTGTTGGTGGACTGAGAACAAGAACAATCAGACCCGCTAACAAACATGGCAATACCGATTTTCAATATCTCTTTAGGTAATATCTCCCAATATCTCTTCAATATCTATTTGGGTAGTATCTCCCAATATCTCTTTAATATCTCTTTGGGTAGTATCTCCTAATATCTCTTTATGTGATTCATGAGTTTAAAGTGATAATACTATTCTCCATGATAATACTGTTCTCCATGATAATACTGTTCTCTATGATAATAATGTTCTCCATGATAATTATCCCTGCAATACCAATATTTCCATTATGATAACTTGTATTCAACTATTACATATCAAACCTATGAATTTCACTCAACCTTTGTGTTGACCCTTCTTTTTATGCATGTTTATCCCAGGTAATTGAGCAACTTATGGCACGGAGTGGCATGGATATGAAGATGACTGAAACTTGTTATCATTCACATTGTATGTAACTAGATTTTAGGACCCGCCTTTGTAAAACTCTGATTTTAAATGAATGATAACGTATCTTTTAAACAACGTCTCTTTTGAGTCGTTTTCTATGATTATGATTGTTGTATCCATGAAGTAATACCCCAGATTAGCTTTCGCTGCTATATGTAAAAATAGGGGTGTTACAGATTGGTATCAGCGCCATGGTTATAGAGAACAAGGTCAAAAACCTTAACTATAACCACATTTCTTTTTCTAGCCATCAAAGTCCTTCGTGCCACTACATTCCGGAACAGTATGTAAAGATACATAACTATTATACTATTACATAAATAACTAATTTTATTTATAATTGGGTTGTTAATAGAACGATGTCTTCTCCCAACTGCTCTACTTCCGATATTGAGGATGTTTTTTCCTCTATGAATATTCTTAACTATACTTCAGTCTCATCGGATTATTTCCCAGCTTCATCAGGAAGCATTTCTTTTAACTCTTCGGAAAACTCTAATATAATCCCATCAGTGATCTCACTTTCTACAATAATCCTTGTTTAAAGGACGTGCAAGCATTTTATGCTAAGGAATCACCTATTTCCCCACAAGATTCTATTACTCCACCAGCTATTTTGACTCCATCTCCAGTATTACCACCATCACTACTATTTGATCCCCGATATTTGTTTATTCCTGAAGAATTATTACCACCTAAGAAGCAAATCCATCCCCCATCTTCTTCCTCAGCTACGTTATCTAATTCATCTCGGAATCAAACCTGTGATTTGGTATCACCATCTTTCTTAGTTTATACTCCTACCCTACCTCAGATATTTGAGATAGGAAAAAGTTCAATTAAGATATATCTGAAGCATCATGAGGAACAAATCGAAGATATTTTGAATTACTTAGAAGAACTCTCTTTTCACCGCATTGAGAAAATGGAAGGACATATTAATAGAACTAAAGACCGAACTTAAAAGAGTCCGGTCTCAGATTATCAAACTTCAAAGGAAGTAATTAGGGCAAAGGGATAAGATTGCTTTTGCTCACTTTAGAATTTCCGATCTCGAACAAATCATTAAGGAAATCCAAGCT